>CAMRHE010000180.1:3485000-3700000 GCA_947044405.1 Leptodactylus fallax
TTGCCAGTAGACAATATCATAACCTGGCAGGGGTTGTCCAGGTCCCCAACAACCTGGGATCCCCAATGATCAATTGTAATCTGAAGGAGAACCTTGCAGCACGTGATCAATTTCCCTGCAGTGGCCACCAAGTCACAAATATGCCAGATCTTTAGGAGCAAGATACAATTTTGGTAGGCACTCTCTGCTTTGACTAATCAATAAAGACCCTAAAAGTGAATTTCCCTATTAACCCAGGATTTAAAGGGAGTCTGTCACCATAACTCAACATATCACCCCAGCCCTGCAGATAGATAGGTTAGGGTCACCTGGCCCAAACGGTGTTTTCCCCTTGTGAATCGCTGTTTCCATTGCCGAGATATCACAATAATTTCGAGTAACGCGGGCGCTGCCATTGTTCCAAAGGCTCATTTGCATAATGACAAAAACCGCGATATCTTGGCAACAGAGGCAGCGATTCTCACAGGGAAAACACCGTTTGATTCAGGTGGTCCTAACCTATCTATCCGCGGGACTGGGTTGTTATGTTGGGGTCTGATGACGTGCCCTTTAAGCAGTCATGTATTACCAGTCCTCATATACTGACATTATCAGATTTTTGTAAAAATAAATTTTCAGTAGATGTAAAAGCTGTTAATCACAGCCTTTAGTAGCACAAAAAACCTACCTCAATAGTGAATAGTTCCCTTATAATATAGGCTTTATTACGATCCCGGGCCTGTTCGTTTTTATATAGGGCTGTAAAACTTTTTTTTTTTAATGTCGTCTTATGGCACATATTTGCAAAGCAAGAGTCAAGTAAGGTAATTGAAAAAGGTATAAATAAGTAATTTACGCCCCATACAGAATGTTCCCGCCGCCTCCGTCACATCGCACCTGAACAAATGCACAGAAAACATCTGGTTCGTAAATCTGTCCTCTCACATTCTCCAGGGAGCTTCATTTATGTACATTACAAATACTTGGGAACAGGATAGAGCAATTTCATACACGCAGCCTTAAAGGCGGCCTTCAGTAAACTCCCATCAGCTGCCCAATTACTCACCTGAGGTTACTGAATCGGGATGGGGGAGGGGTCACCAATTAAAAGATGTCATGGTCATAAGGGTCGTACATGGCAGGTCACAAATGTCCCATTACATAATCCTGCCCCTAATGTGTCTGGCCTAACTACAAGGTGAGAACGGATGGGGGTAATTTGGAAAATTCTCAAAAAGTTAATTAGTCTGGATTGTATATTCATGAGAAAAATAAAATAATCCAATTAAAGTAGAGCAAAAATTTCGGAAATTTACAGCATAGATACATGCAGTATACAATATATATTACCAACGGCAAAAAGTCAATTCGAGTAGTGATATTTTTTGGTAACTTTTTAACTTTTTTGGAATGTATGGACAATTTTTTTAATTTAATTATTGAAATCTGTCACTTTTTTTCTAACCTGTTTTTATATTTTAAATTCTATTTTCTGTCCAGGATTATGGAGGCAGCCATCTTGCCGGAGCTTCTCCTCTGCTCTGTTAACAGCATTTAGTGACCTGCTTTACAGCACAGTCATGGACAAAAGCAGAAATACTCTAGAGCCGAATCATTGATGTCTTTGGGAGAGTTTTCTAAACATGTTCTGTGTAGGGAGGGCGAGGAGATAAGCTGTGACATTATCTATTGTCAGTAGTAGTTGTAATGATGGGACAGTGGTGTTACCTATAGAGGTGTTATCTTCTATTGTAATATTGTCTGTGGTGTAAATGAGATGACTGCTGCAAAGAAAACCCCTTTGGCAGAATTGGCAAGTGGTGGTCTATTATTAGGCTTAATGGGCAGTGAAAATTGCAGGACGTAGTACTTTTTTTAAAATAGAGATAGTGACATGGAAAATGAAAAATAAAATCATCAAAAACTCTTAAAAATAGGTTTTACATAAAAACTTGGTTTAAAAAATAGGCCACATGTTCCCTGTAAGGATTTATATATATTTTTTTTTGTGTAAAGGAATTTTTTGGGTTATATATTTAATGATATCAATGGGGTGTGACACTCGCCACTATCACCGATCATAGCAGCCAAAACTAAGGCTCTATGCACACAGTTGTATGCTTGGTCTGTGTGCTAGTTGTAATTTTCACGGCTAGCACACTGAGCCTTTTGTCTCTATGGCCCCATACCCATGTATTATCATAAGCTCATGTATGCAGCAGTGAGCCCGGGGGCAAAACTCAGGACAGGTCCTAAACCTATACCGCTAGATGAAGTGAATGGGTCCATGGAGGCATGGGTGGCACATAGGTGTGATCCATGTGCCGTCCATGCCAGTTTACCATTAACCTGGCGCATGCGCATGGTTGTGTACATGTAGCCAACACAGGGTCTCCCATTGGTTTCTACTTCCTGGTCCGTCAGCCAATCACTGGCCACAGTGGTGACCCACCTTAGGTTGTGATTGGCTGAGCAGCACTTCCTGTGTGTCAAGAGTGACCAGGAAGTAGAGCCCAGCGTAGGAGCAATGTAGCTTTAGACCTGTAGAGGCCACAGATAGGTGGGGTAAGTATTTTTTCTGTTTTTAACCGATTCAGAGCCCATTTTTAAAAAAAATTTCCATGCCGGACCAAGTCTTTATTATAGAGACTTGAAGGGACCTGATATAGACGGCTACTGTTTCCTGTCTGGCGGAGATACAGCCTTATATTTGTCATGATTATTGTTTGTCTGGAAGCTTTCTTAAGACATCAGAAGTATACTACATAAAACACTCTCCGGGGACAAGAATTAATTGATTTTCCATTTCAGAAAGAAGAATCAAGACGTGGAAAATGCTCCTGAGGGGCACAACTCCAAAATACAAAGGGTAGAACGAGTTCACCATGATGAGAATGGAATCCACAAAGAAGCCATCTAAGGAATGAGAATGAAGCAAAGTCTAAGCCATTTTCCAAAACCGGGGAAGCTCTAGGTTCTTCAGAAGATTCAAAAATTCTACAACATCACACGGGCCGTGGCTTCCCCTTAGGCACAAGAACCAAGCACAACTATACCATCTTCTCCTATAGTTACAATCTTGAAAAAAGGACCTGCAAGGACTAAGGAAATAACCCAGAACCTGGGGCTGACCAAGAATTTTTGGTTTTAGAGTTTATTTTTGCTTCCTGCCTGATATGGTATATAAGGAAGGAGACGCTGAGAACCATCAAGTAAGCAGCGGAGAAAGCTGTGACCAAAAAAGTTGCCTCCTCTTCTTATTCCTCCTCCTCAAAAATGATTTGATACAATGGGATGGGGCGCCCGAGCTCGGTAGGGTTTTGGTTTCCTACTTGTAAGCTGCGGCCATCTTTCAAACTCAATAGGCCCTCATTATTTTTGTGGTTGTGTAAAGGACCTATTTCCTATTAGGCAAGCAAATGTAGATTTTCCTAAAACGGCAGGCATTATTGCAAATGGTTTGTCAAAGATTTAATATTACTGAAATTTCCAAATGAAAAACATATGACATTTGGACTGTATTAGGAGAGGCTTCAGCTTTCGGCACAAAAATGTATAGACATTATGAGGCCTGGATGTCACAAAACAGTAGGCGTATCTGATATACATGTTAATAGGACTGTACACGGTACATTATCTGCCCCTGCTACGTATAACCTGGGCTCCTAGGGCCACCTATAACCTGGGCCCCTAGGGCTATTATGGAACCATGGAGAACAATTTTTGGCCAGTATATGGCTCTTTTATTTTAAGTGTTACTGGTATGGTTATGTGTGCATTATATGGTGCAACATGTGGGGGGTATCGAGGCACAAGATGCTTCACCTACTTCCAACCTATGGCCATTCCAGTCTCCTTTAGGCTCCATGCACATGACCATATATTTGAGTCTGTGTTCTATCCATCACAGACCTATTCATTTCTATGGCACCATGTACACAACCGTGACGGATCCATGTGGGGGTCCTGTCTGTTCTCCGTTCTGGGCTCGATCATTCAAGTGTATGGGTCTGTGTAAAGCATGGACGGGATATGAATGCCATCCATTTGGGTTCTGTTTTTTATGGGCCCACATGGACCCTACGGTTGTGTACACATGTAGCCTTACTTGGCACAACTTATTATGTAACCTAGCACATGGTAAGTTGCCTATTGGGCGGCAGCTTTAAGCTCTAGAGGTATGTCAATATGGTGAGACAACTACAGTAGCTGCAGCAGGAGCCTCTCCCCACAGTTCTGCCTGCTATAGGAGACCAGGCACAATAAGCCCCGCCCCCCTTTTAATACCAGACCCTAAAACGGGAGGTTAGAATTAGGAGTCAATTCAGGGTTTTGAGGGCATGCTCCATTGCCATTAAGCAGGGCAACAAGCCATGAAAGACTGAACCATATAAGGAAGAAAAACTTCGGACATAAATTATTAGAAGAGCGTATTTCTATAAAAATCTGTGGAGAGGAACCAGTGCACCTCCTAGATCCTGTGCCCAGAGAACGTGTTTCCTGCTCTCACGGAGATTACTTAAACTGCTGATTTAATCAAGGGAGTTCCCCGAATGAAACGCGACTTAATATTGTAAACAGGCGCGAATGTACCGGCAGTGAAAGTACAGTCATCGTACTGAACAATGGGTGAAAAACACTCTCACGTTTAAAGGAGCACTCCACCTACAATACAGTCTGCTTGTCCGGGACCTCACATAAGTTCATAGGCTATGTGCATTTTTATTGCTCCCAAAAAACATCCTTCATTAAAAATATTGTATGGTTAGTGTCTATAGCTCTAATACAGACTGGTGTGTTTCCATGGTTACAGACTACAAATAATCCATGTGTAGTCTGTGCAGTCTAACAAATCAGCCAGGCCTGTTCAGGGTTTATGATAGTTAAGATCAGAGACAGAGGTTTTTTATATAAGGTATAGATAGTGTATAGATGTAGTCCTTAGAGTCTGTATTATGGATGGATAGATAGATAGATAGATAGATAGATAGATAGATAGATAGATAGATAGATAGATAGATAGATAGATAGATACTGTAGTTACATGATAGATAGATAGATAGATAGATAGATAGATATGAGATAGATTGTATGTGCAAACTATAATAACATTATTATATATAATTTTCACTGTATTGCACTGCAGAGAAAGCTGCTTATAACAATAAACCTGACTATCACAAGCAGTGAGTGATGTGAACAGGGGTCTAGGTCCTAGGATGACTACTTTGCGGCTGGGCTGGGAATGTGGACACCGGGGTGAATAATATCTCCACTATTTAATGAATGGGGTAGTGAAGTCTATCCTTATATGGAAGAGATTTCTAGTAACCAAGTAGCAAATAAACATTGGAATTTGTCGGTTCTTCTTCTTCCTTTCCAAAGCTTCACACTTACAAAAATAATGTGATTCATCGGCTTTTTTGTTAGTCCATGTTCACACTGCTGGATTACTAGACGTGAAGATATTATTATATTCAGACCTATCAGGCCCTCACCAGAGAGCCAAATGAGCTACTAAGTACTATGACACCTATTATCACACCATAGGAAGATTTAGCATTTTTGAATTATCATATTCACCTTTTTAGTCCATAAATGTGCTCATAGATGGATAGACTAGATTAGTGTACAGTCATGGCCAAAAGTTTTGAGAATGATACAAATATTAATTTTTACAAAGTCTACTGCTTCAGTTTTTCTAATGGCAATTTGCATATACTCCAGAATGTTATAAAGAGTGATCAGCTTAACAGCAATTACTTGCAAAGTCAATATTTGCCTAGAAAATGAACTTTATCCCCCAAAACACATTTCAACATCATTGCAGCCCTGCCTTAAAAGGACCACCTAACATCGTTTCAGTGATTGCTCCATTAACACAGGTGTGGGTGTTGATGAGGACAGGGCTGGAGATCAATCTGTCATGATTAAGTAAGAATGACACCACTGGACACTTTAAAAGGAGGCTGGTGCTTGCCATCATTGTTTCTCTTCTGTTAACCATGGTTATCTCTAAAGAAACACGTGCAGTCATCATTGCACTGCACAAAAATGGCCTAACTGGGAAGAGTATTGCAGCTAGAAAGATTGCACCTCAGTCAACAATCTATCGCATCATCAAGAACTTCAAGGAGAGAGGTTCCATTGGTGCCAAAAAGGCTCCAGGGCGCCCAAGAAAGACCAGCAAGCGGCAGGACCGTCTCTTAAAAGTGTTTCAGCTGCGGGATCGGGCTACCAGCAGTGCAGAGCTTGCTGAGGAATGGCAGCAGGCAGGTGTGAGTGCATCTGCACGCACTGTGAGGCGGAGACTCTTGGAGCAAGGCCTGGTCTCAAGGAGGGCAGCAAAGAAGCCACTTCTCTCCAGAAAAAACATCAGGGACAGACTGATATTCTGCAAAAGGTACAGGGAGTGGACTGCTGAGGACTGGGGGAAAGTTATTTTCTCTGATGAATCCCCTTTTCGATTGTTTGGAACATCTGGAAAACAGCTTATTCGGAGAAGAAGAGGTGAGCGCTACCACCAGTCTTGTCTCATGCCAACTGTAAAGCATCCTGAAACCATTCATGTGTGGGGTTGCTTCTCAGCCAAGGGAATCGGCTCTCTTACAGTCTTGCCTAAAAACACAGCCATGAATAAAGAATGGTACCAGAATGTCCTCCAAGAGCAACTTCTCCCAACCGTCCAAGAGCAGTTTGGCGCTCAACAATGCCTTTTCCAGCATGATGGAGCACCTTGCCATAAAGCAAAGGTGATAACTAAATGGCTCAGGGAACAAAACATAGAGATTTTGGGTCCATGGCCTGGAAACTCCCTAGATCTTAATCCCATTGAGAACTTGTGGTCAATCATCAAGAGACAGGTGGACAAACAAAAACCAACAAATTCAGACAAAATTAAAGCATTGATTCTGCAAGAATGGACTGCTATCAGTCAGGATTTGGTCCAGAAGTTGATTGAGAGCATGCCAGGGAGAATTGCAGAGGTCCTGAAGAAGAAGGGTCAACACTGCAAATATTGACTTGCTGCATTAACTCATTCTAACTGTCAATATAAGCTTTTGTTACTCATAATATGAATGCAATTCTATTTCTGTATGTGATAAAAACATCTGACAAACACACATAAAAACCAGAGGGCAGCAGATCATGTGAAAATAGAATATTTGTGTCATTCTCAAAACTTTTGGCCATGACTGTAGTCAGGTCAAACAATGGTGCACACAAAAGAGAGGGCAGCCCCAAAACACAGACCCAACTGGGGCCCCAAATACGGTACCAAGTTTGCCATCCCAGATAGAAGACCTGGTTTGGTTTGCATTTTTATGAATCTTGGGGCAAGTCTCTACCTGTAACACAGAACAAACTGGGGCCCAATTAGGGTACAGAGTTTGCCACCCCAGCCATCCTGGATAGAAGGGCCTGGTGTTTGCGCCCACTTTTATGAGTCTTGGGCCAATTCTCTACCCGTAACAGAGACAAAACTGGGCCCCAATTAGGGTACAGAGTTTACCACCCCAGATAGATGGGTTGGGTGTTTGCACCCACTTTTATGAATCCTGGGCCAATTTTCTATCTGTAACAAAGACCAAACGAGCCCGAATTATGATACTGAGTTTGCCATCCCACATAGAAGGGCCTGGCATTTGCGCCCACTTTTATGAATCCTGGGCCAATTCTCTACCCATAATATAGACCAAACTAGGCCTCAATTAGGGTTCCGAGTTTGTCATCCCAGATGGAAGGGCCTGGTGTTTATATGAATCTTGGGCCAATTCTCTACCCATAACACAGACCAAACTGGGCCCCAAGTACGATACTGAATTTGCCTTACAATAAAAAGGACCTGGTGTTTGCGTCCCCCCCCCCCCCCATTGGTCTCCATAGTTTTTAACATTTTGTTGTCATCCTGCCTACAGAATCTGTGAGGCTCCAAATACAGATTATAACAGAGCCTAAGAATAGAAATCTACTCATGTCCATGGACGTAACCATGGCAACCAGAAGAAAAACAATAATACTGAAAAGCTGCCCTTGTTGCCTATAGCAACCAATGACAGCGCAGTATGATCGGTGGTTATAGGGTGGTTAGTTTAGATAAATAAGGCCCAATGTTTACACTGCTGACTAGTCTGCTGATAACCTGTGACTAACCCTTTTATATAGATGTAAACATGGCCTAACATACATTGCCCATTGACTTGCTATTTAATAAAAATCCCTTTATATTGTAAGTCTTTTTATATAGAAGGTTTTTTTAGACACTTTTGGCCTTTTATGTTAATCTTAATTTTGCTGCCTTTACTAATATGTTTAAGTGACAAATAAGGTCTGAAACGAGAATCTATTCTAATACAAGGAGTCTAATCCGTCTCCTCAGCTCTGTATGACGTGACGTCATCATGGGCCGTCGGCACTCCACCATGTTCCTCAAGCATCTGGAATACCCTAAGGCTACTGACATTCCTAAAATACCTCAGGAACGGCCAAGCCAAATCTATCTACCCGTTAACCAGGGAAGCTTCCACCTTTAACCCAAACAAAGTTGTCTTAGATGTGAACAATGCCCCCAAGGCCTATAACAAAAAATTCTAATACACGTAGGATAAGCTCAGTATGCTTATGCCCTATATTTGGGTATATGCTCCTGGGGTATATACCAGATATACAGTATATATGGGAATCATTCTGTACCCATATGCCAAAAGGGTATTGACCTCCGTACGGTATTGACCTCCATAGGGTATTGACCTCCATAGGGCATTGACCTCCGTAGGGTATTGACCTCCGTAGGGTATTGACCTCCGTAGGGTATTGACCTCCAGCCATACTTTTTTGTTGATGATTTCCTTCCCTGTGCTCGTGGGCTTGTATGTTTACTAGGTGACGTGACATCCATGGTGACATAATGTCATGTGGTCCAATGATCACAGAGAGATTGGATAATGGTCACATGACGTTACATAGACGTAATGTTATTGAAGCCCGAGAGAAACCAGTGGTGGAACAGGAGGATATTTTTACAACAATTTTTGTTATTTTTCCATGTTTTACAGATTTATAGCCTTTGGGAAAAATGTCACATGCTCCACCCATTTGTATGGGTCACAGTTGGTATGTTCCGTCATCACCCCAAAAATTAATACAGACCCCAGACCAGATACCCTCAAAAAATACAGACCCCATACCTATATCTCTCAACTTTCAAAGAACAGGAAGAGGGACAGAATGTGCTGTGTGCGCCATGGTAAATTCGGCCACACCCACTTTCCCTTTGACTCCGCCCCTTCCCATCCATTTCTCTTTGTGTACCCCACACAGTATAACACCCCTACAGTCACCCCAACATATGTCCCCACATTAGAATGTCCTCCTCCCTTTGCCCCATAGTATAAAGTCCCTCTCCTTGTGTGCCCAGTTTAATGTCCCCGTCCTGCTACCCCCACAGTTTAATGTCCCCCTCCACCTGCCCCCACAATTTAATGTCTCTCTCCAGCTACTCCAACAGTTTAATGACCCCCTCCAGTTGCCCCCAGTTTAATGTCCCCCTTCAGCTAACGCCTAAGTTTAATGTCCCCCTTCAGTTGCCCCCAGTATAATGTCCCCCTCCAGTTGCCCCCGGGTTAATGTCCCCCTCCAGCTGCCCCCAGTATACTGTCCGCCTTCAGCTAACACCTGAGTTTAATGTCCCCCTCCAGTTGCCCCCAGTATAATGTCCCCCTCCAGTTGCCCCCGGGTTAATGTCCCCCTCCACTTGCCCCCAGTATAATGTCCCCCTTCAGCTAACACCTTAGTTTAATGTCCCCCTCCACTTGCCCCCAGTATAATGTTCCCTTCCACTTGCCCCTAGTATAATGTCCCCCTCCAGTTGCCCCCGGGTTAATGTTCCCCTCCAGCTGCCCCCACAGTTTAAGCAAACATAAACAACCTAATACTTCCCTCTCCCGTTCTCTGCTGTTCTTCTGTCTGCTCCTGGAGGCTTCAGGTGTGAAGTAAGTGACGTCATCACATATCGCCTACAGCTCCTGGAGCAGAGACAGGGGCAGAATGGTGGAGCCGGGAGCAGAGATAGGTGGACTGGTGGAGCAGGAAGCGGATGGCTCCTGCTCCACCATTGTATTCAACTATTCATTCATCCTATTCACCATTCCTGGTTTCAACTCATCTGTGCCCACTCCGGGCATACCTCGCACCAATAAAACATACCCAGAACAAATACTCATCCCAAACCAGACCCCCTAACAAACCCTCAACAGACACAAACCCCAGACCGGGCATTAACACTATTATACTGAAAAAAATCCATAACAAAGGACCTTGAGTTGTTCTCTTCCTGTCTATTTTTGTCACTGAGATTGTGATCCAGCTTTCCCATTCTTCTGAATGGTAAATATATTCTTGAAAATCTCTTACGTTAACCCTATTAGTGGTAGCAACAAGTGTTAAGCAATAATATTTGTCACTGGGAAGGCTGGGCGGTGACAACTAATATGGCCGACACTGCAGTATTGATTCTTGCCAGAAGAGGACGCCCCTAGAGGGAAATCACAATTTTAAGTAGGTTATAATAAAGTAATATGTCTGTATTATTGGCGGATACACGCTGTACATGAGCGGATTACCATTGTTATTCATCTCAATTATCATCCTCATTGTTTTATGGGTCTGTTGTGTTCTGGGCAGTCAGTAAGAAATGGAGTCTGTGTTATAAAATTTGGCCAGTTTGGCCTAGGAAACAGCACATGGAACCACAAGATGCAGCCATACTAGTCTGGAGGAAGCAACAGAAATATAGAAAAGTATGATATTCAGGGATGTAACTATAGGGGATCCTGGTCCTGGCCCCTGAGGGGAAAGAAACCGCAGTATTATAAATAAGATTTTGCATGGGCCTCAGAGTTTAAAGTTACACCTCTATTGTACTGTACCCCAAAACTTTCCTGGGACATATTGAGTACCACCTCCAAGGAGCGGTATGTTACTAAATCTCCTACTAGCGTCATTGGAGCTTGGAGACATATTTGGCCGATTCTCGTGGACACCCTAGATTTTTGGCCTCTATCGTACTGTGTCCCAAACCTTTCCTGAGGCATATTTAGTACCACCCCCAAGGAGTAGTATGTTAAAGAAAATCTCCAACTAGCGCCACTGGAGCTTGGAGACATATTCAGCCGATTCTGGTGGGCACCCTACATTTTACATGGGCTTCCGAGCTTTAAGCTGCATTACTGAACAATGACCACTATTGTACTGTGGCCCAAACCTTAAGTGGGACATATTTGTTTTGTTTGTTTTGTTTGTTTGAGTTGGAAGGGACCTCAAGGGCCATCGAGTCCAACCCCCTGCAAAAGCAGGAATTCCTAGATCATCCCAGCTATATACCTATCCAGATTCCGCTTGAAGATTTCAATTGATGAAGAACTCACCACCTCCCGTGGCAGCCTATTCCACTCCCTCACTACCCTCACTGTTAGAAAGTTTTTCCTAATGTCTAATCTGAATCTCCTTCCCCTTAGTTTCATCCCATTACTTCTCGTGCTTCCTTCTGCTAATGAGAATAGGGTAGATCCCTCTGCACTGTGACAACCTTTCAGATATTTAAATACCGCTATTAAGTCTCCCCTTAGCCTTCTCTTCTGCAAACTAAGCAGTCCCAATTCTTTTAGCCTTTCCTCGTAGGACATGGTTTGTAGACCTTCCACCATTTTGGTTGCTCTTCTCTGGACCTGCTCCAATAAATCGATGTCTTTCTTAAACTGGGGAGCCCAGAACTGTACACAGTATTCCAGGCGGGGTCTGACCAGGGCAGAGTACAGCAGAATAATTACCTCTCTTGATCTAGCTTCAATGCTCGTCTTGATACATCCTAGAATTTTATTAGCCTTTTTAGCCACCGCACCGCACTGTTGACTCATGTTGAATTTGTGATCTACTATCTATTATGCCCAGATCCTTTTCCCCTGTACTCTCACTTAGTACTATTCCTCCCATACTATATATGCTTCTTGCATTTCTGTTACCCAGATGTAGAACTTTGCATTTGTCCCTGTTGAATACCATTTTGTTCACCTCAGCCCATTGTTCCAGTGTGTCTAAGTCCTTTTGGATGCATTCTCTCTCCTCTCTAGTGTTGGCCATTCCTCCTATCTTTGTATCATCTGCAAATTTTATTAGTTCCCCATTAATCCCATCATCCAGATCATTTATAAAAATATTAAAAAGTACTGGGCCCAGGACAGAGCCCTGCGGCACCCCACTTTTTACTTTCTTCCAGTTTGATGTATAGCCATTTAGAATTACTCGTTGTGCCCGATCATTTAGCCAATTGTGAACCCACCTCACTGATATTTTATCAAAGCCATACTTGATCATTTTAATACCACCCCCAAGGAGCAGAATGTGAAGAAATCTCTAACTAGTGCCACTGGAGCTTGGAAACATAGTCTGCAGATTCCAGTAGGCACCCTACATTTTGAATGGGCCTCTGAGCGTTAAGATACACGTGTGAACAATGGCCTCTATTGTACTGGGCCCAAAATCTTTCCTGAGACATATTTAGTACCACCCCCAAGGAGCAGTATGTTAAGAAATCTAAAACGAACACCACTGTAAATTGGAGACAAAGTGAGAAGATTCTTGTGGGCACCCTACATTTCTCATGGGCCTCTGAGCTTTAAGTTTCACCACGGAAGAATGGCTTCTATTGTACTCTGCCCCAAACTTTTCGTACCACCCCCAAGGAGTGGCACGTTAATAAATCTCCAACTATCAGCACTGGAGCTTGGAGACATAGTCAGCTGATACCGATGGCACCCTAGATTGTGTATGGGCCTCTGATCTTTAAGTTACACCTTTGACCAATGGCCTCTATTGCGCTGTGCCCCAAGCCTTGGGTGAGACATTTAGTACCACCCCCAAGGAGCAGTATGTCAAAAAAATCTCCTACTAGCGCCACTGGAGCTTGGCGACAGTCAGCCAATTCCAGTATATTCATGAGATGGTAACGGGTCACGTTTCCTATGTAATGGTCATGTATAATGGCCTCTTTGGCCTGACATTGCTCAACCTGGGGTTCTGCCCATAGCAACCAATCACAGCACAAACCAACCAATCACAGCACAGCTTTCATTCTGTATTCTGGTGTTAATTGCTTGATTTAAGAAAACTGCGACAATGTGTGAATACAGCCCAAATGCTAATTATAATATTCCCCAATATTCATCAACTTTAGTCCCCAGACAATGACCGCAGCTGCAGGAAAGAGGCGTGGTTCTTTACGCTCATCCAAAAACATGGGAGGAATCCAAAGGGACTTATCTCAGCATCCTGTGGATACGGTCAATGTATGTAAACAAACAACCAACATTCCCCTTTGCCCATGACTAAAAATAGGCACATTTGACCACAGATTATATCAGTCAGTGGAGTTCCCCTTTAAGAAATTCCCGAAGGCATCAAAATCAGACAATATAATGTGTTCTATAGCAGAATTTTCAATAAAAATAGGGCAGTTGCCCTTTAAATCTTAATACAGTATATAAATAGGACAATAGTAACTACAGCATAATTTGAAAATGAGTTTGTAAAAACTTTATCGACATCAAAGGAAAGGTGCACTAAGAATCCCGACAAAGGTTATCGGATTTATCCATGTTTTCTAAACAGGATTGTCTGCGTTAAGTGTTTCTGTAGGAATTCCTACCCACAAACACTATCTCCCCCAACCATCAAGTCTGCCACTGTGCCAGAACTGTCTCAGCATGTCTCTGCGGCTTCTGCTCTCTTGTTTCCTTTATTCCTGGAATAACTGCATGACATAAGGATAGTGATATTCTTCTATTAGGACCCACCCAATTACACGGCTTTATTAGCAATGCAAACCAAAGTACTTCATGTGCAGATGTAGCAGAGCCGAGTGTGTTGTTACACTCTGGAGTTGCATGGCTTATGTATAGGGATAAAATGAGTAAGTAGGTTTATTGGCGATCCTATACAAGCCCATTCTCAGACCAAATGACGAATCTAGCTCTGCTACATAGCTGTACATATAACTCAACGGATGCAAAATTTACGATCTATCATATCTGCATGGTTAAAACAAGCTACTGTTCCCTGTTATCAGCTATTTCGGGATAGGACTGTAATATTCGTCAATGGGATAAGTGACAGGAAGTCCAGTACCACCCCGGCCCCCTCCCCCATCATCACTATTTTATCTCTCTTATATTCAGTTCTGGGAACCTCCGTATGCAGTGACCTATTTCATATCAGACGCTCCGCTTATATCGCTGCCATACATATTAGTGGTGTATTATATCATAAAATTCTAGAGCACCCCTTAAAGGTGTATGTACCCCCTGTGATCAACATATATGCTGCGGCAGTGCAACATGAAGGCTACCTGCAGGGGACTGTACTGGTTTTTACTGTCTGCGAAAACGGATCCGTATTCTGCAAAAACATGTCTGCATTGTATCAGTATGTCATCCGCAAAAACACTTGCATGATCCCCTACACTTGTATGGGAGAGTCTGTGCTGCAAATATGGACAGAAATAGGACTTGCGTCATATTTTGTGGATGGTTCTATTACCCGGACATATGTATGGGGCCATAGAAACAAATGGGTCCATATACTATCCACAAAAAGACTTGTACAATCCCATACACTTGCATGGGCGAGTCTGTGCTGCAAATACGGATATAGGATTTGCGCCATATTTTGTGGATGGTTCTATTACCCGGACACGGATGTGTAAACACTACAGACATGTGTATGGGGCCATAGAAATGAATAGGTCCATATACTATCCGCAAAAAGACTTGAACAATCCCATACACTTGTATAGATATAGACGGATATAGGACTTGCGCCATATTTTGTGGATGGTTCTATTACCCGGACATGTGTATGGGGCCATAGAAACGAATAGGTCCATATACTATCCGCAAAAAGACTTGAACAATCCCATACACTTGTATAGATATAGACGGATATAGGACTTGCGCCATATTTTGCGGATGGTTCCTATGACCCGGACATGTTGTCTGTAATTGCAGTCATGTGTATGGGGCCTTAGTGCCACCCATTGAAATTAATGGGTATGCAATGGGCAGCGTACAGTACTCCAGAGCTGAAAGCCTCGCATGATATAGCTATGGATGGGACTTATTAAGGATGGACCCCCCTTTTTTGTCCTCCCTGCGTTCCCTAATAAACGGGACAACCCAAATACCAAATCAATAATAAATTAATAAAAAAATTATTTGGAAAAAATCATTATAGGCAAAAACAACCAAAATGCACCAAAACCCCTAAAAATCAAATAAAATTAATAAAATGCAATAAAAAATAAAGAAGCAAATAATATAATATATCGTGCACAGAAATTTCCAAGGTAAGCGAAGGGCTCATCCGCAGTAGAAACAATATACGGCTCCCTTACCTTTCTGACGAAAAGTTTGCAGCTGGAAGGAAGTCACTGGCTGCTTTGCAAAGAGGCAAGAAAAAAAAGGCAGGGGCTGCTTAAAACACAGCACTATTGAATTAAACTTGCAGACTTTCTCGAAGCCCCTCCCCCTCCGAGGGAAAAAGAAAAAAAAAAGTCAACGCTAGATGAATCCTTATTCCTTATGTTTACAATTGGCAGCCAGTAAAAGCCATTGTCCTGCTCAGCATATTCTAATGGGCGGCCAATGGGGTCTCTCCCAGCACAAAAAAATAGGTGGGTTTAGCCCCAGCTAAAAAATGCTTGTCATTCCCTAAGCATGCTCAGAGACAGGACTCATCAGAAAAACCCAAATTCACGCAGCCTGCCAATTTCAGTAACATATCCTTTTTTGGTTATGCTTTCGGGGCCTCTGTAAGAAAATCCTCTGACAGGGAAGATCATAAGAAACCGTAATCTTACTAAAAAAAATAAAAAAAATAGGATGTCTCGTAGAATGCAGAGACGCAAGAAAATCAGCTGCAACAAAGGGAACAGAGGAAAAACTTGGGCTGAGACGTAGCAGAGCTGAGTTGGTCGTCCGGCACGAGTCGCCTGTTAGCGTTGTCGCAGAGCATGGATGACTTTGAAGGGTTAAGGGACAAATTCGGCTCTGCTACAACTTTAGGTAGAAAGATGGAGGGAAAGAAAAAAAAAAGTTGGAGGGGGGGCGCGGAGGGTTAATTTGTTTTAAATTAAAACCACATGTTCGCCGGGAAACGGCTTGAATGATTCTGGAACAATTGAATGAGACGCTTTGGAAGACTTGTCTGCCTTCAAGGATTGCCTGAACCGAGCACTGCTGTAATGTCAGGGCGCTGGCTGCCGGCCCAATAGGTGTGTGCGTGTTTTTGGAACCGCTGTCCTACTACTGTAGGTTCCCGCAGAAGTATGTACAAGACCGGACAGTTTTGACGTACATGTATAGATCAGATGTTAGGGACTTACATGACATGAGTTTATATGATGTGGGGAGGCCCGGATAAAGCTTAATCCTCTTACTGAGTGAATGTATACAGTTGGGTAATGTAGGAAGAGCTATTCGCTATTGTTATGTCATATCAATTCATTATAGGGTACTTAAAGGGGTTGTCTGGATTAAAAGAAACAATATTACAGGGAGTTTGGAAAGCCATATATTAGAGTAGAGAGAGCTTCTTGTCCAGGAGGACCCCACACATCTTTGCATTACTTTGATTTGAATGGACACTGTGCAATGCTTCAGTTCGCCTGTGGTGGTGCTGCAGGAAAATGAAACACTTGGTGTCTGATTGATCCACAGATCATAGATGATTTCTGAGAGTTTCAGCATCAAGATATCCTGTGATTTTCTGAAATCCAGGTAGCACTGTGTAAGGCTAGGTTCACATCTGCGCTTGGGCCAGGGGACACAAATGACGGAGATAGCCGGACCGCTAAAACAGAGGTTACACACAGAACACCCACGGACCCCATTGACTATAATGAGGTCCACCAGGTGTCCGCTGTTTCCATATCGAAAGTGGCAGAGAGAAAAGTCCTCCATGCAATCTTCTTCTCCTGGTGGTCCCCACCCATCTTTGCATTACATGAACG
This sequence comes from Leptodactylus fallax, assembly GCA_947044405.1. NCBI lineage: Eukaryota > Metazoa > Chordata > Amphibia > Anura > Leptodactylidae > Leptodactylus > Leptodactylus fallax. The sequence continues at coordinate 3,502,042 of CAMRHE010000180.1, forward strand.
GTTCACTGATTTGATTGGACACTGTGTATTACTTCATTTCACCTGTGGTGGTGCTGTAGGGAATTATAACACTGGCTGCCTGGTGGATGCACAGATCATAGATGATTTCTAAAGTTTCAGGATCAACCCAAACCCAGATTCATCTGCGAAAAACACTTTGATATGCAGGTCTCTTCAGACACCAGCATATAATACATGGAGCTCCAGTTACATTCATTTTGCCTCACCTATCCTGGGTATCTGACATCATGCATCCAGGGTTACCGCAGAGGCATGTGATTGGGCCTCAGCAGTCACGTGGGGTGTGCCGAACAAGATTGCCTTGCAGTGGATCGAAAGGCCAAATTTCACGAATATTCGTCAAGAAAGTGTTTCATGTCGCAGCAGCACCACCGCAGGCGAAATGAAGAATTACACAGTGTCCATTCAAATCAATGGATTGTTCGTATAATACAAAGATGTGTGGGGTCCTCCAGGAAAGAAGCATTCTCTGCTCTAATATATGGGGCATCCAAACTCCCTGTCATACGTTTTTTTTAAACTAGACAACCCCTTTAAGGGTTTTTAAAGGGGACTAATTTTTAGAAAGGTTTCTCTGCGGGATTTGTAATAAATGGGAATTGCACAGACAACAGATAACACAGCCAATGTGTTGTATACAGTGCAGATGTTGTTATTACTATTAATGGAACAGATATAGTAGTGCAGCAGAGATGAGTCAGAGGGAGCGCACTGTGAGGAGTGAGATAATCTTCATGCTCGGCCGCCTTTCATAGTACATGTTCTTATATGGAGTACAGCAAATGGTGATTTTTTTCATAGCACAATGTATGTAATGCCAAATCCTCACAAATCATTATAGATGTTGGCGAACCAGACAAGCCAAGTTTCTTATGTATTTGAGGTCCATCTCCTCTTATTTGTTAGCTCCCCCATGTGTTTGAGGTTCTTCCACCTCTTATGTATTTGAGGTCCTCTTCCTTTATCTTGAGGTCCTCCTCCTCTTATGGCCCCTTTTGTGGTTGGGTCCCCTTGTTTGGAGCTCCCCTTCTCCACCTCTTATGTGTTTGAGGTTCTTCCATCTCTTATGTGTTTGATGTCCTCTTCCTCTTATTTGCTTGCGGTCCTCCTCCTCTTATGTGTTTGAGGTCCTCCTCCTCTTATGGTTGGGCCCCCCCCTGTGTTTGAGGTCCTCTTCCTCTTGTGTGTTTGGGTTCTTCCCCTCTTATGTGTTTGATGTCCTCTCCTCTTTTGCTTGAGGCCCCTCCTCTTATGTGTTTGATGTCCTCTTCTTCTTATATGTTTGAGGTTCTTCCACCTCTTATGTGTTTGAGGTCCTCTTCCTCTTGTGTGTTTGAGGTCCTCCACCTCTTATGTGTTTGAGGTTCTTCCTCCTCTTATGTGTTTGACGTCCTCTTCCTCTTATTTGCTTGATGTCCTCTTCCTCTTATTTGCTTGAGGTCCTCCTCCTCTTATGTGTTTGAGGTCTTCCTCCTCTTTCGGGGAGGTCCCTCTTATGTATTTGAGGTCCTCTTCCTCTTGTGTGTTTGAGGTTCTTCCTCCTCTTGTGTGTTTGAGGTCCCCTCTTGTGTGTTTGAGGTTCTTCCTCCTCTTATGTGTTTGAGGTCCTCTTCCTCTTATGTGTTTGAGGTCCTCCTCTTATGTGTTTGACGTCCTCTTCCTCTTATTTGCTTGATGTCCTCTTCCTCTTATTTGCTTGAGGTCCTCCTCCTCTTATGTGTTTAAGGTCTTCCACCTCTTATGTGTTTGATGTCCTCTTATTCGTACGTGTTTGAGATCTTCCACCCGGAGGTCCTCTCCTCTTGTGATTTTGAGGTTCTTCCTCCTTTTATGTGTTTGAGGTCCTCTTCCTCTTGTGATTTTGAGGTTCTTCCTCCTTTCATGTGTTTGAGGTCCTCTTCCTATTATGTGTTTGAGTTCCTCTTCCTCTTATGTATTTGAGGTCCTCCTCCTCTTATGTGTTTAACGTTTTCCACCTCTTATGTGTTTGATGTCCTCTTCCTCGTATATGTTTCAGATCTTCTACCTCTTATGTGTTTGAGGTCCTCCTCATCTATGTGTTTGAGGTCCTTTTCTGTGTTTACGGTACTTCCTCCTCTTATGTGTTTGATGTCCTTCCTCCTGACTCTGCACCAACAGTTGATGTCGGAGGAACGAAGAATGGGATATCTTGTATTTTATAATGCCAAGTGTTTGGCCAACAGCTACAGTGCAGTTTAAAAGTTTGTGAACCCTTCAGAATTTTCTATATTTTTACAAAAATTTTACCCAAAACCAAGTCCTAAAAGTAGATAAAGAGAACCAAATCAAACAAATGAGTCAAAAGTATTAGACCTGGTCATTTATTTGGTATATGGATGCCTATATGGGTTTTATGGAACCACAATATACCCTAAGGGCATGTTCACACAGTGGACTCTGACTCTCATTCTGCTTCCCATTGCAGAATCCACCCTGATTCTACCTTCATTGTTTTAAGTGGGAGGCAAAGATCGTAGTAGGACATTGAGAACATAAGTCTTGCACGATCTTGCCATGGATTCCACAGTACAAGGGAGTCAGCTGGTTAGCCCCATGCATCTGAGGATGAGCAGCAACTGAAAGACGCGGCGGTCGGTTGAAGCTCTGCTTTGGCTCTCTGCCACAAGTAGCCAGAGAGTTGGAAAACGATGAGTAATCTGAGGTGGAAGTCCACCTCAATACCTTTTCATTTTTTAGATGTCTGATGGGCCCTAAAAGTTGAAGGTGTTTTATTGATACAGCTCATGTCGTTTTTTTCACTACATTGGCAGTTTCCACTCAGGACGTAAACGTGATGACCACTATGGGTTTTCATTCATCCCTACTTCACCCACAAGTAACTTTAAAGGCAGAACACTTAGCCAAGTGGAGGACCTTTCCATATAGTTGGGTTTTGGGCATTACCAAGAGTGCTTGTACCATAGAGGAAGCCCATGTGGCCTCTGTGAAGCCCCTGGAGAGCGACCCAATCCTTCTGCAATTGGGTGGTAAGAGTCAATGAACAACTCTTTTATAGGGACCATATAATGGAGTGGTATAGAAAGTGCAAAGAAGCTTCAGGTCCTTCTACTCTAGCATTACCAGTCGGGAAGTCATTTTGAGGATGGCTATGGTGTCCTTGGTTCCTCTGAAGAGGGACACAACCCTCTTGCAATGGGTGGTAGGGACCAATGAACAACTCTTCCAAAGGGACGAAGTAAAGGAATGGGATAGAAAGGGCAAAGAAGTGCCAGGTCCTTCTACTCTAGCATGACCAGTTGGGCAGTCATTTTTAGGATGGTTATGATGTCCTTGGTTCCTCTATACACACCCCTTAGCGTCACCAAATGAAATCACGATTCCATCTTTGAGACCTTATCTGGAGTCATTTTAAGTAGTGTCCTTGGTTGTCTTAGATAGCTAGGAACATCTGATGATAACCCAAAGCCCCACCTGGAATCTTTATATCCTAAAATCCTCTCCCGATTGATAAATGGACATACAGGAAACCCTTGTAGCTTATTATCTGGAGAACGTCTTTTATGTCTAACACAAGGAAATCACACACATTTTTACAGTCAGTTAAGTGCCATAACAAACAATTTAAGACATTCCTTGAAGTCTCTCCGGGATTACTGGGTCGAAAAAGAAAACAACCATCAAAATGTTCTACAGTTCTGATGGTGTTTGAAGAAAGATTTCACTGATGGTTGTGTTACTTCGTGTGGAAGTTAAAAGAGCAAAACTTGATTTACTATACAAAAAAGGCCCAAGAGAGTAGGGTTATCCTTCTGAAAGTCGTAGCTCTTATGACATTTTGGGGGCAGAAGGGCCCCACATTTTAACAAATTGCCCTTCTAAAGACAACAATCAGGATAAGACTTAATCTTCTATCATACAGTATCCCTAAACCCAAATGTTCCCCTACCCCCATAATGATAATGGGCTAGTTACAGGGATAGTGAGGAAATATGGAACAGTAGAAGATCACGTCGTGGACATCTCACTAAATAAGTTATTTGTTTTATTAATTATGTTTTCACTGCTGCATTACTGCCTGTATTACCGTGACATCACTGCCTAATCCCTGTACTGTCACATCATGTGTGCATTTTGCCTGCATATGACATCATTATGTTTCTTTCCTATACTGTAATGGCAAAGTGTAACTTCACTGTGCACATTATTGCACTATAGTGATATCACTGTCTTTATTCATCTTGGATTGTGACATCACTGTGTGTATTATCCCTGTACTGTGACAATACTGTGTGTATTATCCCTGTACTGTGACATCACTGTGTGTATTATCCCTGTACTGTGACATCACTGTGTGTATTATCCCTGTACTGTGACAATACTGTGTGTATTATCCCTGTACTGTGACATCACTGTGTGTATTATCCCTGTACTGTGACATCACTGTGTGTATTATCTCTGTACTGTGACATCACTGTGTGTATTATCTCTGTACTGTGACATCACTGTGTGTAATATCCCTGTACTGTGACATCACTGTGTGTATTATCCCTGTACTGTGACATCACTATGTGTATTATCTCTATACTGTGACATCACAGTGTGCTATATCTCAGTACTATGACATCACTGTGTGTTATCTCTATACTGTGACATCACTGTGTGTATTACCCCTGTTCTGTGACACCACAATGCTCATTATAATTTTTCTGTGACCATATTGGTTTTATGTTAATTAATCCTCCAGGAAATAACGTTTTGTCCATAATGTTCTTGCTCCTGTGGTTATTGCCCATTTCCCACATTTGATTTGACCAAAATTAAAAGCAACTCTAATGGAAAAAGAGGTGGATATCTACTAAACAGCACTATTGCAACAGATCAAGGAGAGCATATGAGGACATTGGGCAAAACAATCCAACAGGTCCATTCAATTGATATTTGAGAACGTCTAGCTGATGGGATTTTCCAGTATCCACACGCATTAAGATGGTCAAATACATTAGATTAATGTTAGCCAAACTTGCCAATTTCCATGGGACTGGCCAACCATCTAATGTGTACGAGGTCCTCCAAACTCACTCCTGATGGCAGAAATTTTGGGGGGGGGGGGGGGGTAAAACGATTGGGCAGTTGGATTTCAACATGTCTGATCTTTTTGTTCTCACGATCAAAGGGTCCTCATACATTTCTACACAACTTTATAATGAATGAAGTACAAATTAATTCATTCGAAAAGAACAAAGAACTGTCCATCACTTCGGACTGGCCAAAAAAATCTATAGTTTTGTGCTATCACTTCACAAGTTCACAGCCAGTGAGCCTACACCTGACAATAGAAAATTATAGAGTGAGAACAAGTACTGAATATCATTTGCGACTGCAATGCTTTCCAGCTGGGTCTCAGACAGCCAAATCCTACATCTGAGCTCCACGGAGGTGCCAAAACACTTGCTTATATGAGGGAAAGTTAATTGATTGATTGTAGGTTAATTAAGGAAATCCTACAAATCTGGCGGACCAAGACCCTGTGAGGATAGAGCTGGAGAAAGTCTAAGATGAGTAAATAGAAAAAGATCATCTTCCTGCTTTCTTCATCTAGGTTTGTCCTTGGCAGCACACTCTCTACGCCTCACATTACAGTGGTGGGAATTAACGTAGGTCGAGTAGGTGAAATCTAGACAGTGATTCTATGATTTCCGTCTCTCTGATGGTTGTTCAATTCAGCCCTGGGGTTATCTTGGGATCCATAATGATTTACACATGGAAATTCTAAGAAGTCTACAATTTAGGTTGGCCTAAAAGTCTACAACTTAAGTTAACATAATCGGGCAAAAAAAGTCCAAGATGGTTTATTCATTTTCCTTCCAAGGGTAGACTTATGAGGGTGCTTGACAGTCCTAATGCATGTTAGATGGTCACTGAATCCAAAAATACCAAGGAAGCATCATAGTAATTGACTCACCCTTTGGTAAAAATGGATGCGAATGATTATTCATGATGGTCAATGGTAACCTTCTGTCTGCCAAAAATATATTCTGCCAGATTAGAAAATGTAGGCTGGGGTTGGCCCATACTACATGTGTATGGCATTATCAGCCGAACTTGTGCCTTTGCGAAGCCCTAGGAAGATTGATGTTAAAAATGGCTCCCTAGTCAGCAAGTTTAACCTCAAATGAAGAATCCAATGAACGACTGACTGGCTATATCGTGGCCAATCATAATCTTAAGTCTAAAATTCTCCGGTATGTACAACTTCAGTAGTGCAGGGTCCTGAGGTGGCAGAGTCACAATATTCTTCTCATGGATCCAACACTCTCCTCAACAAGCATGGTAGGAAGAAGTAAAAGAACAAAAGCGCACCCTGTGAGGAACCTGTTAATGTTTTAAATAAAGCCCATCAACCAAAATCTTTCCCTTATGGTTTGAGGCTCACTTTTTTGGGTTGTGAACAGTCACAACCACTTAACGTGTATGTCAATATATGGTGGTGAAGGCTGCTTTGGCTTTTTGTTGGAGTGGGGCTGCTTGTTCTCGAAGACTGCAGTGGTGGGAAAATGGTGGCAGATAGACACTGCTCCTCCTCCCTCATAGTCAAACCTTCTGGCTACCAAGTTAGTACACAAACATAGAACAAGCATGGGGCACACGCTAATCCTCCCAGTCCTGCTATTTGCCCAGTGTTGCTGTTGTAGGCCCTGTACTCAGGTCTGAACACAGAGTATTTTATTATCCATTTGGCCAAGCTGTCCTAGGTGTGGCTCCTAGCTTCAGAACCATGTCCACTGTTTTAGGAGACCAAGCTGAATGTTCTTTTGGAATAGTACAGAAGAATTTGGGTTTTTGAGAACAAGTCTCTAGCCAAAACTGAGTTTTACATTTTTGGCTAGAGACTGATTTTTAATATTTAGGGATTGGACAATGTAAACACAGAGATGAACAAATTTTGGGATCAATGATCCAAATGATTCATTGGTTCTGTCATGGTCTTCGAGACTGGCCAACATGCTGTCAATCTACTGACCAGTCTGTAAGAACTCTACATTAAACATGAAAGATCTTGGATGTATAGTTAGGTGGAGTCCAAAAACACAATGTACTTCAAAACATTCTCAACCTCAAAGTGTTGGAAGGTTTAGAACCGATTATATGGAAATGTGGTTTTGTCCTGCAATGGAGGAAACAGACTTCAATCCAAAGAAGACGAGAGCTGATGTCATCCCGATACTTCTGCCAATTAATTAATTGGCCAAATCTAGAGATCCTTTCGGCAGTTTTTTGTTTTGTCTGCAAATTCCACCTTCTCCTAATTGTTCTCAGTCACAATATTTTCAGTGATCATAGCTAGAGTAAAATAAAAGAGAAGAAATAATTCTGATTAATCGGACATGTGTTACCTTTAATAAAAATTAAGAATTTTTTTTTTCTTCCACAAGAAATCCCAAAAACATGGGTCATTCCTCATTTTAGAATAGTGGATAGAGTCATGCTAATCCCGGTCAACTATGCATTCAAAGAGCTGAATCGGCAATTGACCATGAGTCATTGCTACCTAGTGGCCTATATCACCTTGTCCCCTCTAGTGGCTCCCAGTAGCCATATACATAGGAGTTTCACTGTTGCTACATTACATACCATACCATACCATACAGCCCCTTTATCCTACCTGCAGCCACCAGTGGGTGAGCTGTATGGCGATGAAGAAGCCTAGTAGGGCAGAATCTTCTCCTTAACCTGGAGAGCTATCACATGGCTCTGTAAATTATCCTGAATTCCTAGTTGTCCCATTAAAAATGACTACCTTTCCAGAAGACCACCTCTTTGAGAATATCACCATGGTCCTTAGATAGCTGCTCGCCAAACTAGTCTGCTGTCTCCTATCATCTACCATTCTCCTGCCAGGTATCTTCTGCATCCCCTTGGTGGTGTATCAAGTCCTCCTTTTCCAGGGACGAACATCTGTTGACTGGTCCCCAATTCTAGCTCAACTTTTCTCATCGGCTCCTAATTTTACCAAGAAAAAGAGATCATGTATGTTGGGGTTTTGGAATAACCTCAAACATGAGATGGTAAACCATTCCCACCAAAATCAACAGATTTGCAGAAATTAATCTGTGTATGTCCACCTTTTGTCATTTTTCTTTATATCCTATATACAGTGGGTACAGAAAGTATTCAGACTCCTTTAAATTTTTCACTCTTTGTTTCATCGCAGCCATTTGCTAAAAGCAAAAAAGTTCATTTTATTTCTCATTAATGTACACTCAGCTCCCCATCTTGACAGAAAAAAAACCCCCAGAAATGTAGATATTTTTGCAAATTTATTAAAAAAGAAAAACTGAAATCTCCCATGGCCATAAGTATTCAGAGCCTTTGCTCAGTATTGAGTAGAAGCCGCTTCCTTTTGAGCTAGTACAGCCATGAGTCTTCTTGGGAATGATGCAACAAGTTTTTCACATCTGGATTTGGGGATCCTCGGCCATTCTTCCTTGCACATCCTCTCCAGTTCCGTCAGGTTGGATGGTGAAAGTTGGTGGAGCCATTTTCAGGTCTCTCTGTTTGCGTGGGTTTCCTCCGAGTACTCCGGTTTCCTCCCACACTCCAAAGACATACTGATAAGGAATGTAGATTGTGAGCCCTATATGGGACAGTGACTGACAATATCTGTAAAGCGCTGCGGAATATGATGGCGCTATATAAGTAAGCATAATAAATTAATTAATTAATTAATTAAATAAGATGCTCAATTGGGTTGAGGTCAGGGCTCTGGCTGGGCCAGTCAGGAATGGTCACAGAGTTGTTCCGAAGCCGCTCCTTTGTTATTTTAGCTGTGTGCTTAGGGTCATTGTCTTGTTGTAAGGTGAACCTTCGGCCCAGTTTGAGGTCCAGAGCACTCTGGAAGAGGTATTCTTCCAGGATATCTCTGTACTTGGCCGCATTCATCTTTCCTTCAATTGCAACCAGTCGTCCTGTCCCCCATAGCATGATGCTGCCACCACCATGTCTCACTGTTGGGATTGTATTGGGCACGTGATGAGCAGTGCCCGGTTTTCTCCACACATACCGCTTAGAATTAATGCCAAAAAGTTCAATCTTCGTCTCATGAGACCAGAGAATCTTATTTCTCATAGTCTGGGAGTCCTTCATGTGTTTTTTGGCTTTCATATGTCTTGCACTGCGGAGAGGCTTCCTTCGGGCCACTCTGCCATAAAGCCCCGACTGGTGGAGGCTGCAGTGATAGTGGACTTTGTGGAACTTTCTCCCATCTCCCTACTGCATCTCTGGAGCTCGGCCACAGTGATCTTTGGGTTCTTCTTTACCTCTCTCACCAAGGCTCTTCTCCCACGATTGCTCAGTTTGGCTGGACGGCCAGGTCTAGGAAGAGTTCTGGTCGTCCCAAACTTCTTCCATTTAAGGATTATGGAGGCCGCTGTGCTCTTAGGAACCTTGTGTGCTGCAGAAATTCTTTTGTAACCTTGGCCAGATCTGTGCCTTGCCACAATTCTGTCTCTGAGCTCCTTGGGCAGTTCCTTTGACCTCCTGATTCTCATTTGCTCTGACATGCAGTGTGAGCTGTGAGGTCTTATATAGACAGGTGTGCGCCTTTCCTAATCAAGTCCAATCAGTTTAAATAAACACAGCTGGACTCCAATGAAGGAGTAGAACCATCTCAAGGAGGATCAGAAGGAAATGGACAGCCTGTGAGTCAAATATGAGTGTCACAGCAAAGGCTCTGAATACTTATGACCATGTGATATTTTAGTTTTTCTTTTTTAATAAATTTGCAAAAATATCTACATTTCTGTTTTTTTTCTGTCAAGATGGGGAGCTGAGTGTACATTAATGAGAAATAAAATGAACTTTTTTGCTTTTAGCAAATGGCTGCAATGAAACAAAGAGTGAAAAATTTAAAGGGGTCTGAATACTTTCTGTACCCACTGTACGTAGGCTTTCTTCTTTAGGTCACCCCTCTAGAAGACCAATTTTGGGTGGTTATATCAGTCTCCTAGTAGAGATATTGGTAATTTAGGAAATTTAGATACAGTGAAACCTCTCTACCTCTTTGAGAAGACCACCTCTATTCTAGACCAGATTCAGTTCCCTTATGTCCTATATATATTGACCAACTTCTTTGAGAGGACCAACCACCTAGAACACTACTTTTCATTGCATCTTTGGATGGTTTTCTCAAAGAGCTTTCACTGTGTATGACATCAACTGATACTAGAACATCTTTATTTTGCTCATGAATCTATCAAGGAAACTTTTTCCTTCTCTGCATACAAGTGTGAGATATAAACCATTTTGGGAGTGACCCTACCATTTGGTGGTGGACCTAATCTTCTAGGTCACCATATGAAGTCGGTCATGTACATATACATTTTTCTCATGACCGACATTGTGATATTTTTTACAATTTGGATAACCTGAAGCTGGAAAATAGTTTCAATTGTTCCAAAAACCACTTGTTTACTTTTCCTAACGTTACTTCTGATCATTGGTCACCAACCAGACGTTCCAGTAACTCTCTATATGTAATTAAACAGCAATGGAAGGGGCCAGAGGTCAGAGTGGACAGTAAACCTGCCTTCTCATGACCAGTGACTCCAGGGCACATATCAACTGTGTCCAGCTGCATTGGATGAGTGTTGACAAACCTCCAGCTCTGACCTGTATTCCTCAGGATCGCAAGGGTCAAATATTCCTAGCCCTAAGCAATGTAAATCCAAGAACATCTGTAAATAATACTGAAATAATCCACCATTTTATGCAAATGCCCTTCTTATCCAAAGGCATACAAACCATATAAGCAGGCCAGGACACCGTTATAGGACCCAGAAGGTCATGGGCCTCCTGAAACTCTGATTCTGAAGTCCCAAATAGGAATTCGGGGGAGAATTTAAGAAGTTCTAAGAGAGTTGACAACCTTGGTGATGGTAAAGGGGGTTGTTGTAACAGTGTGGATTTCTCTATATCTCAGTTATACCCATTTCTGGAAAGCTGAGTGATAAAGATAAAAAATATGGTCCTCATTTAAGATAAAGGAATCAGTTCCTATTCCATAAATTCAGAATTTTCCATACATTTTTGGGGTTTGCCACCCATGAATCATTATTATATTCCAGGGTCTCTGCAGACCCCAGGGTATAATAATAGGAGACCCAGGAGCAGAAAAATAATAAACACCCATATTCACCTTTCCTGTGCTTTGTCACGGCATCCGGTGATCTTTTCTGGGCATCTTTGGCCTCCTTGGTGATGTCATCAGCCCCAGGTCACTGTTGGGGGCCTGTAACTGGGCCGCAGCAGTCACGTGGGGTATGTTGATGTCATGACGCTTTGACGAGACTTGTGAGAGAATCTGAAACTTTGCAAAACGAATCTCACAAGGTTTGCCAATTTCTAGTCATAATTTCAGCTCCCAAATTTCCAAACATCTTAAATAGCAAGTACCCCTTGTTATGCAACCAGAGGTGTCGTTGTAGGGGTTGCTGAGGTAGCAGTCATATATTGGCCCTGGGACTCAAAGGAGCCCAAAGAACCCAGAATTATAAATGGAAGATGGTAGACAAGGGGCCCTCTTACAAATTTAGCATTGAGGTCCGGGGCTTCAACAATTTAGGAGTGAGAATGTATGGCTTATAAGTATACAGATATGACACTGCAAAGTCTAAACAAACCAGGTTACAATCCCTTTTGTGGTGACCATGTTGGTTGTTACCAAGGTTTCTTCAAGTTTTCCGAACCCCTGGTGGAGAATGTAGACTCTCTCCATTGAGGTCCATGGGAGATACAGAATGAGAGTATGAGGTTAGGCTTTAGATGTTGCCAGACAATTATTCCTCCCCACTGCCCCATACTCCCTGAGCTAGATAAAGCGAGAGCTCGTGCAAAGAGTGTTCCCACTATTCTTTAATGTCCTAAATAATGAGTTTTAGGTCCGGTAACCATGCGTGTCTTATATGTAATGTTTATACAGAAAGTGGGCTGTTTCCAGGAAATGTTACATGATAAGACATGGAGGTTTTACTTGTTTTCTACAATGAATAAGCAACTTGGAAGGTATGTTCAGTTTATTCAGCCTTTATAGTACGTTGCTCTGCTAAGTTAAAAAGAAGACAATATAGTAGATGTACATGCAGTGTCGGACTGGCCCTCCAGAGCACCAGAGGATCCTCTCCTGTGTCCAGGCTCCAGCACAATAATGGTCCAGTAGAAGACACCCAAAAATGAAGGGCACTATGGTCTACTTCCTAGTGGCTGTTGGATGGTGGGCCACCATGTTAACTTTTTCTGGTGGATCCAAGGAACTTCAGGCTGACACTGAATACATGATGGTGCTCAGTAGATCTAGAGTACCTACTATAGAGACAGGAATGCCACCAGTGATGGACCGCTGTAGAAACTAACAGGGGTCTTTGTGCTGAAGACAATTAAGGGTTATCTACACCAAGAAGGTCTGATAAGTGGAAGTCTATCTATCAGGAAAATAAAGGTGCCCTCACCCTCTAAGGGAAAGCCAAGGTGGCTTGACATAGGAGGAGCTAAAAGAGCAAGTAGCCACTCGTATACATTTCTCTCCATTAAGGTCACAGAGAGCGGAGGGCCCCATCGCAAGAACATTATGGTCCCCTTGCTCTTCAATATTGTTTTAGTTGTAGAAACAGCCAACAAGGAACACTACACCTCTCCATGTTCTCTCCTCCTGGCCCTCTTGGCTTGCCATAGGGGGACCAGAGTGGGCCATTTCTTCTACGTAGTCCCACAAGGGGTTCCTCATGAGACATTTATGTCAGATAATATTTTATGTACAGTATATACTTATGTACCGAGCAACCCTGTTATATCTCTTTAACACCTCATCAGACACTGTTACCTATGACAGCTCAGTTTTTACATGCAACTGGTTGTAAGACAGTAGTGGGCCCCATTACCTACCAGGCCTCTGTGCAGCGGCATATGGGATCCCTGTGATAACAGACAATCACGAGATTCTTAGCAGTGGGACCTTCATGACCAACCTTTTTCTCGAGAACCTACAAATTGGAAAAGAGTACTCCTTAAAGGGGGACTGGTTAGGAAAACCAACTTTTATACAACTACTAGGAAAGTCTTTGAGTTCATAGGGAAATCTCACCATTTAGATCCCTCATTTACCAATATGGAGAATAGGTACAGAAATGATACCTCGCACTAGAGGACTTGGCATGTCCAGGCATTACAAGAACAGACCACTGATTTCGATGGAAACCGTGTAATGCTTCATTTTACCTGTGGAGGCACTGCAGGGAAAATGAACACTTACTACCAGGTTTATCTATGGACTGCAGCAATTTCAGGTTCTGCTGTGAAAGGCTTTAACTCCGAAGCTCAGGTAACCTTAGGTTGTGTTCACATCTGCGTTGTATAATCCGTTCTTCTTGTCTATCATAGGAACAGAAAAACTAATTGAACAATAAAGACCGATTTATGTAATGATGGACAACAAGGGATTCCCAAGGGACCCCACTGACGATAATGGAGTCTGTTGTGTATCCATTTTTTCCTCTGATATTTTCGGAGGAAAAAGTCGGGGTCGGAGGATGTTTTTGCTCACGATTTCAGACGGACTGTGAACCTCATGCCACCTGATCCAAGCCTACTGTGTCTACTCTTAAAGAGAACCTGTCATAAAAAAATGCTAGCCAATCTATCGGCCACATGTTATGGTGAAAGGATCTGAGCAGATTTGTAAAAATTTTGTATAAACTCTAACTTTTTGATTACTACCCCTGTTCTTTCGGTGCTGAATAGTCCAGTGGGCGGTCTTATGCTGTCTTTCTTGTATAAACATGCCTACAGTGATGTCAATCATGGGAGGACCGCCCACTGGACTCTTTCACACAGAAAGAACCAAGATTCAAATCCGTAAGGAGTGAAAGCAATAGACTGAGACGGTGGATATTTTAGTTTACATATAAAGATATTTTTGGTTTTTAGGTATTCCCTTTGGACAATTTTGCTCCGTTTTCTACCCCACATAACAGAAGCCTAATTTTTGGTCTCTGTAAATGTTATGGAGGAAGATAAGATACGTCGATGACACATTCGAGTTTGTTCAGGAAAAGTTCAGAAGGTCCCTAGATACCATCAAGCATTCTCACTGTCTCTGAGGTCTGTCACTTAATGAAAAAAGTCCTTGTACCGGGGGCGTTTCATGAGGCCTGCGAGATGAACATCACAGCTAGAGCCGGAGTGCTGACCTTTTAATACTTGCCAAGCCTTTGCTTGGATCAACAGTTCGCCGTTGTCACCCCAGACACCCGTTCTTTGCAGAGAATTGAGCAATGAAGCTTCTCCTTTTGTAACGATCTGATGATTCACTCCCTTTTTGTCGGCTCCGACGGTCTTTTGACGCCAAATTTGAGGCAGTAGGGGACACAAACAAAGCCTGTTGTTTCAGAATTGAAAACACAGAGTGTGGTAATGTGTGTACAGTGAAAGCAATGCGGGAGGGAAGAGGGAAAAGACAACAGGTCTCGACTTCATACATCTGTGTATGACAACAAGACGGGGTGGGAGGAATTTTTGTTTTGTTCACGAGGAACCAAGAAGTATCACCACAAAACCAATATTCCATTGCCTCATGGTGTATAGGAGGCCGAGAGTGGGAAATACAAGGTTTGGAAAAATAAGACAAAGCCAACAAAAAGAAACCCAAACACAAGCCAAAAAAAGCCCAGTTTTTGGAGGTATCGATGTGACAATCTTGATCACGGGCATGAAAGATATCTGCAATGATGGAAGAGATAGAGGATGTCATATAGAACCAGCAGGATCACTATACTTAGCCCTATACTAGAATAGAGGTCTCTTTACCGTGCAAACATTTATCTCCATAGGGTTATGGTGGACATATAGACTCGATAAATTTTGGTCAAAGCCATCGATTTCATCAGGAAAGGCCAATCCTCTAATGTGTATGGGGGACACCCAATGAGAGCTGTGGCTGGACTGTCCTTCACCTGGGACAAAGATTCAGTTCACTGCCCTTAGGCTAGGTTCACATCTGCATTGGAGACTCCACCACAGATTCTGCCTAAAATTTCTGCTAGGGAGGAAACCCGTGAACCCCATTATAATCTATGAGGTCTGCGGATGTCTGTGGGTAACCGCTTTATAAGAAGGATAGGCTCTCCGTCTTTTGGGTCCCCATGCAGAACCGAACGCTAGTGTGAACCTAAAAGTTCCCAGCAAGCCACGTAAAAATGGCTTGCTGGCACCCCCCCGACAACCAGTACCTGGTGCACATGCCCTGGTTTCTTGCCCTACTCCCACTTCCTACTCCCCATGCTCCCAACACTCTCCGGACAGCAAATGTTGGGCAACAAAAGCATACTCGATCCATTTGTACTCTAGGGAGATAACCTGCCTCCATTGCTGACTAGCAGGGGCTTAATCCTCTCTCCCTAATGGGACACATGCATGCTCAGTTGAATTGAGTGTGTATGTGTATAGGGAGTTGGATGGAATACCTGTCCACAGCTATCTAAGTTTATTCATGTGATAAGACTAATGTGTCTCCATGGTAACAGACTACAAACCAACCTAGTGTAGACTGATCCTGCAGTTACACTCCCTTCCACCCAGTTCTCCCCTTCTTTTTACACAACATACGTTACTTAGGGATCTGTCGACAACAAACTAAGACTAGTCATACAGTTTGCAAAGTTAATGTCCTTGAGCACCAACAATTTATTTGTGGGGATCGAAACGTTTTAGAATTTTTTTTTATATTTCCCGTAAGACGAGGTGAACCAAGCTAAGCGAATGTCCATGTTAGTGGGTGGTAACCCCCATAGAGCCATTTTATGGCCGGCCCTTTTCTACGGTCAGTGTTGGATATCCCCCGTGCTTCGTACAATCCCCAGTACAAGGATTACACTCAGTCTTGGAGAATACACAGCAGTGACACCTGACTAGATATATTTGCTCTTACCTAAGAATCCTTATACAGTAAAGGCCAATTGTCTTCAAAGGAAGGGCGGCTAAATTTAGAAGACTGGTGTCTGGCAGCGCTTTACTTCATCTTTGCTGTCTAAATAACAAGCAGTTGCCATTGTTTCCTTGCAGGTTTGACACCTTAATGTATACAGAGTCTATAACAATACCCCATACTATGGAAAATGTCACTCTCTAATAGCCTGTCGGCCTGGATTAGCGGCTCACCCTGGCGGTATAGTGGTAGCTCTCAGTCATGTAATGGGCTCCCGCGTGTTATGTTACCATTCACAGTAAACATTGAGACACCCTAATGCTCACGACCGCACACAATTCACAAAGCCAAATAGGGATTTCATCCATCAACATGGTGGAGCGTGTTTAAAGTGACTGAATAGACAGTAGTGGCCTGTACATCATGAATGTTTAAAGGAATAAAATCATATTCTTTGTAAAAACTTTGCCTTATGCTCCAATCACATCCACATATATTGTTTTTCTCTTTATTATACATATTCATACACATTACACACACATATATACAATACACCCACACATACATACACATTACATACACCTATATGCACAATACACCCTCACATACATACACATTACACACACATATATACATAATACACTCGTACATTTGCATTAAACATATATACATACACATTACATACACATATACAAAATACACCCACACATGCATACACATTACATGCACATATACACTATACACCCACACATACATACACATTACACACACATATATACAATACACCCACACATGCATACACATTACACACACATATATACAATACACCCACACATACATACACATCACACACACACATATATACAATACACCCTCACATACATACACATTACACACACATATATACAATACACCCACACATACATACACATTACACACACATATATACAATACACCCACACATACATACACATCACACACACACATATATACAATACACCCTCACATACATACACATTACACACACATATATACAATACACCCTCACATACATACACATTACACACACATATATACAATACACCCACACATACATATTACACACATATATACAATACACCCACACATACATATTACACACATATATACAATACACCCACACATACATACACATTACATGCACATATACACTATACACCCACACATACATACACATTACACACACATATATACAATACACCCACACATACATACACATTACACACACATATATACAATACACCCACACATACATATTACACACATATATACAATACACCCACACATACATACACATTACATGCACATATACACTATACACCCACACATACATACACATTACACACACATATATACCCACAATACACCCACACATACATACACACATATATCACACACCACACACACATATATACAATACACCCACACATACATACACACACACATATATACAATACACCCACACATACATTCACACATTATACAATCCCCGACACATATACACTATACACCCACACATACATACACATTACACACACATATATACAATACACCCACACATACATACACATTACACACACATATATACATAATACACTCGTACATTTGCATTAAACACATATACATACACATTACATACACATATACCTCAGGGTACGGTTCTCGCCCCTTTCCTCTTCACACTGTACACTGCTGATTTTAGGTGCAACTCATCCAGCTGCTACCTACAGAAGTATTCTGACGACTCTGCAATAGTGGGTCTCATCACAGACGATGATGACAGGGAGTACAGAGAACTGAACCGGTTTTTTGTGGACTGGTGCCACCAGAACCACCTGAAGATTAACGCGGGGAAGACCAAGGAGATGGTGGTGGACTTCCGTAAAGGCAGATGCCCTCCTAAACCAGTGGACATCCTGGGGACGGGCATCGAGATTGTGAACACCTATAAGTACCTGGGTTTGCTCCTTAATAATAAGCTGGACTGGGCAGATCATATGGAGGCCCTGTACAGGAAGGGCCACAGCAGGCTCTACCTGCTTAGGAAGCTGAGAGCCTTTGGAATCTGGGGGGCACTTCTTAGAACTTTCTTCAACTCTGTAGTGGCATCAGCCATCTTCTTTGGAGTCGCCTGCTGGGGGAGCAGTATATCAACCAGGGACAGAAATAAACTTGACAAGCTGATTAGAAGGGCCAGCTCTGTCCTGGGGAGCCCACTGGACCCAGTGCAGGTGGTGGGTGACAGAAGGATACTGTCCGTGGTGAGCTCCATGCAGGAGAATAACTCCCATCCCATGCATGAGACTGTGATCGCACTGAGCAGTACTGTCAGTGACCGACTGCTCCACCCTAGGTGTGAGAAGGAGCGCTATCGGAAGTCTTTCCTCCCCACCGCGGTTAGGCTGTACAACCAACACCGACCTAAGCAGAGATCATTACACACAGAGAACTGAAATATCTCTCTGCCTACTAAATCCCCCCCCCCCCTCCTCTGCTACGTCCTGTCTGTCTACTATCAATGTAATGCCTCTCACCTTGGAACATTCCTGTACATGTTGTATTTGTATTTGTATCTGCTTATCTTTGCTGCTGTAACACACTGAATTTCCCCATTGTGGGACTATTAAAGGACTATTATTATTATTATTATTATTATTATTATATACAAAATACACCCACACATGCATACACATTACATGCACATATACACTATACACCCACACATACATACACATTACACACACATATATACAATACACCCACACATACATACACATTACACACACATACTATATATACAATACACCCACACATACATACACATTACATACACCTACATGCACAATACACCCTCACATACACACATATTACACACACATATATACATAATACACTCGTACATTTGCATTAAACACCTATACATACACATTACATACTCATATACAAAATACACCTACACATGCATACACATTACATGCACATATACACAATACACCCACACATACATACACATTACATGCACATATACACAATACACCTGTGATGATTCTGCTTAAGTGTGGCTATAACTCAGATGTATTTTGATCTCTGGGTATAGTGTCTCCCTTCTTGCTTGCACTCATTCATAAGGGGCACAGCCTACTAATCGGTATATTGGCAGTAGTGGCCAGGCTGGAACAATAGGGCTCCATTGAATTCATACACAGTCCTGGCTGATCAAACAAACATGCATTGTCCAGGGCTGTTGATCAGATATGACTGATAACAGTGTATCAATTCACTTTGTCTCAGCTCTATACAAAAGATCTGGATTTGATTGAATTAACTCATCAGACGTACTGTCGCCGGTGACCTCATTCTGGGAGGTGGCATAAAGGGTATAAAAGATGAGGTAAGAGGTCTGTGGGAGGAGATTACACTATGGAGATTATGCTATAGAGTTGATGCTATGGAGATCATGCTATGGAGACTTTGACTGAGATGCTACTATGAGCAGGCAGGTTGGAATGCTGCTGCTGCTGCTGATGAGCCTACAAGAGACTGAGAGAGACTATTGGACTAATGCTGAGAGACTGTTATGAGAGCATGCAGGCGGGATTATTGTATTAATGCCACATGCTGAAAAGCCTCCACTGGTGATCTCCACATGCAATGTGTGAGTGTTGGACTATAGAACCACATCAAGGACATGTGTGGTAAAGTAATTATTTCACCTTTAATCCCTTTTATTTTATTTGTACTGTATCTTGCAACTAGTAACTGTTAATGCTTGCATATATCTGCATATCTGTTCTGATCTGTATATGTTAGATTTTAATACCGACCCATTTAGGGGTTAATAAATATATAAAATTTAGAAGGCTTGTCTTGTATTTATCTGGTGAACCTCGACACTCACTGGCGGTGAGTGTGGTTTTTATATGAAAGAAGACTCAGGGTGTGGCCAAAGCGGTGTTGGCGCACGGAGAATCTTTCACAACACCCACACATGCATACACATTACACACACATATACATTACATACAGTATATACACAATACATACACACATACACATTTCACACACATATATACACAATACACAAACATATATACACAATAAACCCACAAATACGCATTAAACAGACATACATTCACATTACACAATACACCACACATATGTGTTAAACACACATACATAGACATTACACAAACATATATACACAATACACTATCACATACACATTAAAATCACATACATACACATTACACGCACATATATACATAATACACCTTCACATGAATATTAAACACACATACATACAAATTACATGCACATAAACACACATCCATACACATGTACAGTAAACACAAATACATACACATTACACACATACTGTATATACACAATACACCCTACCTACAAATGAAATACACATTACATGCGCATATATACACAATACACCCACACATATACATTAAAACACTCAAACATACACAATACACACACATTACACAGAAAATAATGCAAATTATGTACATACACACATTACATATGCTTACCTCTCCTGAAGATCTGTCACATACCAGCAGTGATGAGAAGCCTGGTAAACAGAGCAAAAGCAATTTCCCGCCTAAGCTACTTGTAATCTCCCTCCTCTGTTGGGATGACAGAACTGCTGCCTGAATCAAGTTACAACAGCCAGAAAGAATCTCCAGCTGTAGTAACCTTACAAATCAGATAGAAGGGAAAGAGGGAAAGGCAAGACTTACAGAGGGCCATGTTATGTGGATGCCTTTCCACACTCATCATACCCCTTTTAAACATCAGTCACAGTCTAATCCTCCATGTCATAGGTAACAGAGAGACAGCTACAGCAGCTTTATATTGTGAGGTCCCAAAAAACAGAATCCCGTATCTCAATTTCCTGAAAGCACTGTGCACCATTGTTAGTGCACCTAGAGATTCCAGTGACACACTTTATTCTAGCGATATTAAAAAAGTTTTTAAAAATATCTTTAGTGTTCAAAGCTCAATTTTTTTTTCTTGCACAAAGTTCCACATCCACTACATACCCATAGAGTTACACCTGCCAGAACCTGCCACTAGAGGGAGCTAAAGAGTTTGCTGCATACTTTGGTATTATTGAGTGCAATGCATAACAGTATGCCGTAAGCTCCCCTAGTGGTAGCTGCAGGTAGCCAGAATTGTTGTGCTGAGGATTTGGAGCTCTGTATCAGAAAAGCAAAGCTCCAACCACTATAAAGACATATTAAGGAATTAATCAGAAAAGGATTTTGGATGTATTTACACAGTGTATAAGGGTGGACATTCCCTTTAAGATGATTTCACTTTTACTTTATGATTGACAGGAAAAGGAAACCTTAGTATGGGGTCAGGGTAGAGGTAATTACCCATCCCAATGTAACGGAGGTCATCACAACCCACAGGAAAAGCAAGGCTTCCGCAGAGAGCAAAGACGATGCTCATGTCATCCCACGTTTCCGCTGAGCAGGCAAAAAGGAAATATTAGTCTAATTAAAACCTATAATTGTGAATCCAAAAATCTGGAAAGCAACATTCTAAAATTAGAAAAATATTCAGCTTACCATGAAGTTCTATTTCTTTGCCCACAGTGTTACAGACTGCAGTGCTCCTATTTTAGATTGGCCTGCAGCACTCATCCTGATTCATGAATAGAATGCCAGAATTACAGTAAGACTGACACTCATCATTAAATATTCACACTGGGCTTGAGGAGCCAATGGAGATCTGGGTGAACCTGCTCTAAGCTTGTCAAGGAAGGGCCTTACTGTATGTGACTCTGGTGCAAGTACACAAATGCATTTAGAGCCGAACCAGGCTGTATAATCAGATTTTATGGATTATTCGATACCAGATTAAAGGAATTTTATAGTATTTACAAAATTACTCAACGTAACTCTATTTAACCCCTTCCGGACTAGGTTGTTGTCCCTGATTTATGACTGGAGACATTTTTGTGTTTTTTAGTTCACACCGTTTTGAAGGCTATAATATACTTTTTATATATTATATTATATATTTATATTTATTTATACTTTATTTTATTTATTTATTTATTTATTTATTTATTTATTTATTTATTTATTTATTTCAGGTTATTTAAATCATTTTTGGTTTTTTATGGTGATACATAGCACTTGATTTTTAAGTCATTTTTATTATTTATTAATAATAATTTAGTAATTTATTATTTTTATCTACGAAAATGGGCCTGTTTTTTTTTTTTTTTTTTGTATATTTTATATAAATGCTACTACATTTAAAAAAAAAAAAGTCTCTCTTTCTTATGAAATCTTTTATGTAGGTAACATAGTTTTTAGTAGTTTTGGGTGGGACTAGAATCTGTGATGTGGGGGTGGTGTTTGTTTTAAATTTTTTTATCTTAAATTTAATTTTTTTTTACAAATTATAATATCAATTTTTTTTGTCTGATTTCCCATGTCATTGGGGTTGATACATTGACCCCAGTATATAGTGCAGTGCTGATCTGCATCCTCTAGGACCCTGCAGCTCCTGTAGTTCCCCAGCAGCCAACGATCACATGATCTTCGGGCCAGGAGGAAGTCACATCATGGCGGCTTCCATAGCTGTATACACAGTGTTCACTGAGTGCTGTGTATATAGCGATCAGGAAGACAGGAACGGGAAGATGGGAAGTCCAGCTGCCACTGACAACCGGCTCCCCACTCCAACCGTCCAAGAGTTATTTGCCAACCGTCGGACTTATATAGTTAATGAGTGCTTGGCACGTGGTTAAAGAGGACCCAACGCCACTTCTGACATGTCTATTTTAGTAAATACTTGCAATCTTGTATTTTTTTTTCTCATAACTCAATATTGTTCCGTGCCTCTGTTGCTCCTCCTGGAAATGTAGGTGTTTTCAATCGTCTTGTCCTACACAGTCCAGCTCTGTAAGCACAGATCGGACAGTATCAGACGATGTAGAGACACCGCCCCAACTGGTAACACCCATTTGTCCATTTATTCATCAATTTCCAGGAGATATAACAGAGGAACAACAAATTGCAGAGTCTATGAAGCTGTGCAAGAGTTGTTATATTATGAGATATGTCGGGATTGGTTGTAGGACCTCTATAAACTGAAAACAAGAAAAATATTCTTGTAGAAAGTTCCAGAAAAAGTCTACAGGGTGAGTCAGAGCCTGAATTCACAGACCACATCAAGGATCCGCTGTCTGGAAGAGAACAACAACCTCCCAGATAACATATGGAGCCGTTACCGTAATAAATCGTAAGACTAGACGCTTCTATTGTTCTCATTAGTAATGTATTTCACGCCAAATCGTCTACAATTCTGCAAAATACCGTCTGATAATCCGGAATATTTTATAATCTGGCAGCCATTAAGTCCTGTGTATAAGTAGATCTCTATGCAGAAGGCGCCCCCTGCAGATCTGGTGCCCCCCGTGGGGCTCACAATCTAATTCTTCTCATACAAACATGCTAAGGCCAATTTCATAGGAATCCAATTAACCTAAGGATGTTCCTGGAGTATGGAAGGAAGCCGGAGCACCTGGAGAAAGCTCTAGGGAGAAAGCTCTATACTTGGCAATTTTTGGAAACTGTTTTAGGGAGAAAAGGATCAGTGGTGCACGCAGAATGCTGAAAATTTTTCAGGATATGCCCCATAAAGGCCTGGTCAAAAAATCTGGACAAAATAGGAAAGCATGTTGCGCAATTTTGTCTGGTAAAATGCCAGTTTCCCCATGCTGAAGCTGCACCCCTCTATAATCATGCCCATGTCTCCTATGGCCACACTCTGTTCCTTTGTGCTCCATATAGTATAATGCCCCCTTACTATCCACCACAAAGTATAATGCCCCCTTACTATCCACCACACAATATAAAGCCCCCTTAGTAGCCTCTGTACAGTATAATGACCCAACAATGGTTTCTACACAATATAATGTCTCCTTAGTATCCACTACACAGTATAATGCCCCCTTATTATCTACCACACAATATAAAGCCCCCTTAGCAGTCCTCATACAGTATAATGACCCTTTAATGGTTCCCACACAATATAATGTCCCCTTAGTATCCACCACACAGTATAATGCCCCCTTAGTATCCACCTCACAATATAAAGCCCCCTTAGTAGCCTCTGTACAGTATAATGACCCAACAATGGTTTCTACACAATATAATGTCTCCTTAGTATCCACTACACAGTATAATGCCCCCTTATTATCTACCACACAATATAAAGCCCCCTTAGCAGTCCCCATACAGTATAATGACCCCTTAATGGTTCCCACACAATATAATGTCCCCTTAGTATCCACCACACAGTATAACGCCCTCTTAGTATCCACCTCACAATATAAAGCCCCCTTAGTAGCCCCCATACAGTATAATGACCCTTTAATGGTTCCCACACAATATAATGTCCCCTTAGTATTCACCTCACAGTATAAAGCCCCCTTAGCAGTCCCCATACAGTATAATGACCTTTTAGAATACAGCACACAATATAAAGCCCCCTTAGTAGCCCCCATACAGTATAATGACCTTTTAATGGTCCCCACACAATATAATGTTCCCTTAGTATCCACCGCACAGTATAATTGCCATACACAAATAAGCATATGATCACCAAGACTTGGTCCACTAGAGAGTAGGTTTTTTTAAGTTGGTGCCCCATGCATATGGCCCTACACTAGGGCTTCCTCAGGGGTTTTGAGTTAGAATGACATATATAGCATACATGAAATGAACCCCTTTAGTTATATATATTGTGGTGCCCACTCTAAGCTTTCTTATTTACCACTTAATGGTTCCCATAAAATATAATGTACACTTAGTGTCCACAACACAATATAATGACCCCTTAGTGGTTCCCACAAAGTGAAATGCCCCTTTTTGGTTCCCATACAGTATAATGTTCCCTTAGTGTCCACCACAAATTATGATGCCCTCCATTACTGGCTCCCACAAAGTATAATGACCCCTTAGTGGCCCCTACATAGTGAAATTTACCTTTAGTGTTTACCATACAATATAATATCCCCTAAATATCCACCACACAGTATATTGCCCCCTTAGTAACCTCCACACATTATAATGACTCCTTAGTTGTTTTCACACAGTATAATGCCCCCTTAGTGGCCCCACACAGTATCACACATCCTTAGTGGTTCCTATACAATATAATGTCCCCTTAGTGTCCACCACACAATATAATGACCTTTCAGTGATTCCCACACAGGATAAGCCCCTCGTAGTGGTTCCCACTCAATATAATGAACCCTTAGTGGTTCCTACACAATATAATGTCCCCCTAAGTTTCCATCACACAGTATGATGCCCCCTTATTGGCCCCCAACATTATAATACACTTTTAGTGGTCCCCACACAATATAATGTCCCTTTAGTGTTCACTACACAATATAATACTTCCTTAGTGTGGCCCAACACTTGGAATCAGGCAGATCTCAAACTCGGGTGGAGCAGGGGGTTGTGGCAAGGTTATGGCCAGCAACAGAAGACAGACAGAGGTCTGTATAATAGATGACTAATGTGGAAAGCTATAATATACACCCTTTATTTTCCAATAGGTGTGAACATACCCTAATAAGGAGACTTTTCCTTCACTTTTCCAAGTCACAGCATGTGAAATTGCATCCCAGGGAACGAGCAATTGTACCTTTAATTGACTTATAATAAGGAAGACGAGAGTCCAGACTTAATGAATATCATTGATGTCACTGCGACACTAGGGGCTGCCTGAGATGCAGTGCCCCTTGCTGTGAGTAGCGATCACATGGCTTAGACTACCCGCAGTGTCTACTCCTCATCCCTGCCTGTCTTAATATTTACTTTGAGTTGCTAACACAGTGAGGAGCTGCAGAGGGTTACACTTAAACTAAGAAGCCTAGATCTCTATTTATAGAGCATTTCCTCCTAAGACATACTTACTTTTGATAAATGCTATTTTTATTATGGGGTGTCCCTTTTTTATTTTTAGGTCACACCTCCAAATGACCCTAATGTAATGTCCCTGAATCACAAGTAGTGCACAAAACCTATTCATTAGTGATCCAGACCTCTTCATCAAACCTGATAAAACAACTTTTCATGAATGAATAGTAAAGGCGAATATAAGAAATATTGTATTAAAGAAATCTGTTTCCTTCTCCACTTATTGGGCTTCTCTCCTCCACCTTAAAGGGAGTCTATCATTCGCAAAATCAGTTTTAAGCTAATGGCACGTTGGAATGGCCTTTAAAAAGGCCATTCTTCTCCTACCTTTCCTTGTTTTCTTCTCCCAGCCGATTCCAAGATAATTTGTTTCTTCATGTATGTAAATGAGCACCAAGGAGCACCTGGGGCGTACCTTCTCTTCAGCAAGCACCCATCGCGTCATCACTTCTCACCACCCCTTCGGCCATTGCGGTGACTCCCCTCTTGGTCTTCTTTCTTTTTACTTCTCGCTCTCAGTGAATTTTCGTGACTGTGCATGTGCAATCCATTTTCCGGTGGTCAGTCACAAGAGTGTGGCAGAGCCGATTGTGCATGCGCAGTCGTGAAAATTCGCTACGAGCGAGAAGTAATAAGTCCAGGAGGGGAGTCACCGCAACGGCCGAAGGGGCGGTAAGAAGTGATGACGCGATGGGTGCTCACAGAAGAGAAGGTACGCCCCGGGTGCTCATTTACATACACGAAGAAACAAATTATCTTGGAATCGGCTGGGAGAAGAAAACAAGGAAAGGTAGGAGAAGAATGGCCTTTTTAAAGTCCATTCCAACGTGCCATTAGCTTAAAACTGTTTTTGCGAATTATGGACTCCCTTTAACTTCATTCAGTCTGTTTGTTTACATAGAGTCTGAATCTGTCTCCAGCTGATACAGAAGTCTACAGAGAGTGGAGGAGGAGGCTGTTAACTGAATTATTGCCTGATCCTATGTAATGGTAGAGTCTTATCTTGAAGATACAGCAGTGTTAGAAGAGCTCCCTCTGCAGCAGTCCCAGCTCCATAGACTTCTATGTTAAAAGTAATTTAGCTTAATGAATGGAGAAGGGAACAGATTTCTTAAATAAAATATATTACAAAGTTTCTTAGAAAATTCTGACCCACTGTGACAAAACTCTTCTTTCCTGTGTTCCATATATTTTTCAAATACCTTATTAGGGTATTAGGATAAGTGGTAAATGTCTCATCACTGGTGGTTCAATCACTAGGATCACTACCATTGATCCCAAAGTCCCCTGTGTGAATGGAGCAGTGGTCGCACTTACCTAAAGCCATTTCATTCAGCTCTATGGGCAATTGGAGATAGCTGAGCACTGTGCTTGGTTTCTCTTTGGCCATCCAGCAGTCAGACCTCCACCTAACAGATCAGCTATCAGGTGATGGATAATAAATAGGTTGTCGCTCAGGGAATTCCCCTATAATACATGAGGTCCCTTCTTCAGGATTTTTATCTATAAAACAAAGTAGAGAGTCGCTACAAAAAGCATATATTACTCTGTAGCACACTGATTTAAAAGAGGATTGTGCAATGCTTCATTCCACCAGCGGTGTCACTGCAGGGAGATGAAACACTTGCTGCATAGTCCTGCCATTGATCGCTGGCCTTGATCAGCTGATCATGGGGGCTCTTCTGACAAAAATATATTACCCAGAGATCGGGGTCAGGCCCCAGCCAATCACATATTCCCTTAATACTCCCTTCTCTTTGCTCCCCCTCTTTAGCCTATTGTGCCCCATACATGACATCTTGGTGTTGTCAGCTCCTGAAGCCACTTCATGACGACAGCACCAGGGCCTTACAGCTGATGTGACAGGCAAGTAAGGGGTCCACTAAGGGGTCATTATACTGTGTGGAGGTACTAAAGGAGATTATACTGTGTATGGGGATTATATGCGGGCAGTATACTGCACTATGGGGGAGTTGTACTGCATGAGGGCATTAAAGGGGCATTATTGTATCTATGGGGCACTAAGGGAGCAATATACTGTTTGGGGGAGCACTAAGGTGGCAGTATACTGTGCATGGGGGCACTAAGGAGGCATTATACTGTGTTTAGGGGCACTAAGGGAGCAGCATACTGTATCTGGAGGCACTAAGGGGGCATTATACTATGTATAGGGGCATTAAGGGAGCTGTACACTGTGGTTAGGGGCACTAAGGGAGTATTATACTGTGTATAGAGGCACTGAGGAAAGCAAGCTATGTATGTGAGCACTAAGGGGGCAACATACTGTTTATGGGGGCACTAAGGGAGCAGCATACTGTGTATGGGGGTACTAAGGGAGCAGCATACTGTGTATGGGGGTACTAAGGGAGCAGCATACTGTGTATGGGGGTACTAAGGGAGCAGCATACTGTGTATGGGGGTACTAAGGGAGCAGCATACTGTGTATGGGGGTACTAAGGAAGCAGCATACTGTGTATGGGGGTACTAAGGGAGCAGCATACTGTGTATGGGGGTACTAAGGAAGCAGCATACTGTGTATGGGGGTACTAAGGGAGCAGCATACTGTTTATAGGGTCACTGGGGGCTGCAAGCTATGTTTGTGAGCACTAAGGAGGCAGCATACTGTGTATGGGGGTACTAAGGGAGCAGTATACTTTGCTTGCACCCCAGAAATGTCATATGCAGCCCTGCCCTGGATTATGTGATATTTGCCTCCACTCCATTAGATTGTAATGGAAATCTAGGCTGTTACTCAAAATGTTTCCTATTTACTTCGAGTATGAGAGTAATTGAAAGTATACAGAACCCAGATCACGCAATCGGCAACGTGAGTCACATGAACCACCCCTGGCCGCCATCATACTAACTGTAGCTATAGTCTGTCCCCGGCCTAACATTTCCATCCTATTCTCATCGCTCTCAGGCACTCAGTGCTCAGCTCACATATGTTTTGCATGTGGAATAACATTGAACATTTACTAACAGACCCTGCTAAGTAATACCCAGTGGCTGCTCTTTCCTGCCGCCCCCAGGGGCTTCACTTTTAAATATTTACCATCTCCGGAAAGACAGAGTTATGACTAATGGACATCTTGCTCGTGACAATTTCACTTTACAGCCTTTTAGATGCATATTTACCGTGCACATGGAGCGCTGGTGAACACTTGTAATATCACTTGGAGGATATTGTTCAGCTCTTATTCTGAAATTTATAGATCATATTTTTTGGATTATAAAAATATAGAAGACTCTAAATGCTTGCTAAACAATTTGTGTGTCTTATAGGCTGCCGGCATGTGGTCCATTGCCACGATCATAGAGAGAACTGTGCAGCTGTCCTAACACCCAGGGAACAAAATAATATCCCCTTATTAGATCCTAGATCACTGGGTATTAAAGGGGTTTTCCGGGATTCTTATATTATAGGACTTCAGTGTCAGATTGGTGGGGTCCTACACTTGGCACCCTCACTGATCAGCTCATTGTAGT
The DNA here is from genome assembly GCA_947044405.1 of Leptodactylus fallax. NCBI lineage: Eukaryota > Metazoa > Chordata > Amphibia > Anura > Leptodactylidae > Leptodactylus > Leptodactylus fallax. The sequence goes on from CAMRHE010000180.1 coordinate 3,531,511, forward strand.
GATCACAATGCTTGTGTGAGTGCTGTAGATTCTTCACTGGATACCAAGCAGAGTACTATTCAAAGCGTAATGGCGGTGCTAGGTGCTAGGAAACTGGGCTGTGACTAGTGGATGTCAGTCACTAAGAAGAGGCCTGAGCAATGCAACCCCATCAAACAGCTGATCGGTGGGTGTCCCAGCTGTCGGACTACCACCAATCACATATGGATGACCTATCCAATGGGCTTTCAGTAACTGATTAATCAAGATTATTTTCAAGGTTGCTCAATTTTGAAGAAAGGGCAGAGTTATGCTAGGTGCACACCTGCGTTTGGATTTCCGTTCGGGGGGTGCTGCTTGGGGAAACCTAATCCATTTAAAGTAGACTATAATGGGGTCCGCCGGGTTTCTGCTCAGTTTCTGCCCACTTGGTTTTCAAGAGGAATGGGGAAAGGAATCCTCCAACGGAGTTCAGGCGCAGGTGTGAACCTAGCCTTAGTAGAGTAACACACAATTGCGTGATCAGACTACAAACAGGGTGGAAACACATAGATCTGCTTAGGAGATTTTTAATAGAGACTATTTTCAAGGTTGCTTCATTTTTATTATTTTTTTTATGCATTTTATAATTTCCTCTCTATTTCAAGGGTCATAGACTATATTGTAAACATTTCAGGGGGCAGATCTTATCTATATGTGCTGTCTCTTTTAATGCCTAAATATAACACATAACTGCTGCCATTCCCTTTTATCGGAGGACCTGGAATATTTCACGCAAAATATTATCACTCTTAGATTTTCTTGTTGGCTTTGTCCGATTCTAAACTAATCCACATCATAAAATGCGAAAAAACATCCTACAGAAAGTAGAGACAGAGATAACTGCGGTCTCCAGCTAGAAGACAGTTATCACATGGCATAATATGGCTGTATTAGGGGTGTATTACGAGGCATAACCTCAGGTTTTCGACTGAAGGAACTTAGTTCAAAGGGAGGGAGGGAGGTGAGTTTTTTGTAATGCGAACAATAAGTTGTGGCCCTATTTCTGTTGAGAATCCAACCTTACTATGTGAAATAACTATAAAACCATGGGGGGCATTATAAACATAAGACAGTTTCCTTAAATGGCCACAAACTTCTCAGACAACTTCAGTCTCATTTAATAGAACATGTTATTCTAGACCAAAAATGTAATGCATTTTATTTAAACATGTTGCTGTTTTCTGCCTGATAAACCTTTTTCAATTTCCTGCCACGTGGTGTCTCCCTCCTTCCTAATTTGATATTTCTTCCCTTTTACTAGAACAAATCTGTCTTTAGAAACCAACAAGTTCAAGACAGAACACAGGAAGTGGAAGGGGAGGGATACGTCTCTCTTCAAAGCCTCTACATGTTTAGACACTGCGTTCCCTGCCTGTACACTGCACAGAGAGGAGTCTGAAGCTTCTCACAGCTCACAGTGAGTGTAAGGAGAGTCTATGTACATCTATATACTCCTGACTAGCTGTCTATGTTATTGCTGATGGGATGTTAGTCAGACAGTGAGTAGATTTTCTGATTGTACTCAGATTTCTCTCTTTTTCTGTGTGAGGGATTTTTTAGCTGAATCATAACCTGGATTTGCAGTCCAGTGTCCCTGGATCTCCCACATTATGTTCACTTGGGTTTTTCTTAGCTATTACTTTAAATTCCACAGTTACTCCTGACAGAATTGCATGTAAAGAAACCAGTAGTGGTAATAATGGATAGGGAGCGGACAGACTGCTCTGTATTGTAAATGCCCCCTGCCTCAGAGAGAAATGCAAAATGTGCTGCAGCCATAATCGGGTTAATAGCAGCAGAAAAATTGATAGTTAACTTTCTGATTTATACAGCCAGAGAACAGACTACCCAACAAGACCCTGATGAAAAATCAGTTAGCCTTTAAGGAGACATAATACGCCTTCGACCCTCATCTATGTCCCCTCATCTAGCCACCAAATATCTTGCTTTTTGCTGATGAGGGGCAATAACCCCAAAACAGCTGTCTGCAGATGGGTCTCCCTTCCTATTGGAGGAAATATTCAGGTTGGGCTTTAATCCCAGATCTTGTCACTAGGTCTCTTGAAAACCCGGCATTGATCTATAGGGAACTGCCCTCCAAGTGGTGGCGCAAGAGCAAGTTCTCCTTTTTCATCAAGGAGAACTCGTTTGCATATTCTTTTCCCAGAATGCTTGGCATAGCATGGTCTGTAAGACTCAGCACACCAAAAGGCTGCCTCTTTAATGAGACATAGTATTCCTTTCCCCCCAAAACTTTATTAAAAAATGAGCTTTAATTGTATACAGCTTCAATGCATATCTGTCTCCACGGTTACAGACTACAAATATACCTTATGTAGTCTGATTCTGTAGTCATGTGTTACTTTCTTTCATCTGTCCCCTCTTCTTTCTAACATAAAGACAATAGAAAAGGAGGAGTGGAATAAGACATCATGCTGGCCATACACATTATAGCTAAGTTTGCATATGCCCTGAATAAGGCAATGGGAGAAATGAGATACTCATGTACAGCCTATGCAGGCCAGATTCTCTTCATGATGCTATTTATTTTTGAGAACTAAAGCCAATCTATTATTAGGTTTATACATTACAGGACGGTACGAAAACAGCCCTGAAAATAACCAGAGTATCTGTCTGTCTCCATGGTTACAGACTACAAGCAACCCTTATGTAGTCTGATCCTGTAGTCATGCTTTACCTTCTTCTATCTGCCCCAATGGACAATGGAATAGGAGGCAAAAGGAGTGGAGTAATACCTCAGGTTGGCCATACACATTATACCCAAGTATATATATATCCTGAATGGGGCAACGGGAGAAATCAACTACCAGATACCTATGTACACCCTATGCAGACAAAGTTATCTTCCTTGTGCTTCTGATCTATGAGGAATAAAGTCAATCTATTATTAGGTTTGTACATTACAGGACGGTACGAAACCAGCCCTGAAAATAACCAGAGTATCTATATGTCTCCATGGTTACAGACTACAAATATTCCTTATGTAGTCTGATCCTTCAATCATGTGTTACTTTCTTCTTTCTGTCCCAATGGACAATGGAATAGGAGGCAGAAGGAGTGGGGTAACACATCAGGCTGACACATTATGTCCAAATATACATATATCCTAAATGGGGCGATGGGAGAATCAGCTACCAGATACCTATGTACACCCTATGCAGACCAGGATATCTTCCTTGTGCTTCTGATCTATTATTAGGTTTGTGAATTACAGGAGTGTATGAAACCAGCCCTGAAAATAACCAGAGTATTAGGTGTTAATCCAGCCGTGTAGCCCACATGCCTTTGCAATCTCCAGCCAGCTAAGCCCTCAGAGATATCCTTCTGCCCCGGACCAATGGGGCTGCCGGTATTCATTAGCTCCAGATTTCTCTAGCTGTTGGCGTTTTCTCATACAGTAATTTGAAAGTCATGTTCGCCGTCTTCCTGCGCTTTTCATCTTATATACGTTCTCGCTACACAAGGAAGCAGCGATATTTTATAGGGGGTGGACGTACAATGATCTAGATGTAAACCAGGAGTTGATAAATGATAAACATCAATTGATATTTATCAGATATCAGATGCTTGGATAAATAAATGTAGATGGGATGGACTTGTGATATGTTTTCAACATCTGTCGAGAAAAACATGGCTACTCTCAACATCCTCCCTCGTCTTCTAGATGATTTATGTAGCGGTGCCTGAGGGCGCAGTGTTATAGCGCTATATTTTATGTACAGACAGCATGTGTAAACTTATAGATGTTTTCTCGGAGGCTGGGTCTTTCATGGAAACCCTAAGAGGGCTGTCATGTAGATGTTCCTATCCTAATCATATAATGTCAGTCTATTGTGTCCATAGTCCATATACATTAGATGTACATTAGCCAAAACCACCAATTTTGGCAAGACTGGACAACTTTTTAATGTATATGGGTAGACCCTGACTATAGATGTTGGGGGAAAGTTGCATTTCAGTATGTCCAATCCCTTGTCACCACCGTCAGATGTAGTATCTAGTAGTGGTTTAATACCTTTTTCCCACTGAAAACACAAGCATTGGACACATCTGGGAGGAATAGCTGTCGACCAACAGCTATCTAAGATGCATGGGCACCTTAGAGAGCACCTTTCACCAACTCCAACTCTTTATACAGTGCAATAGGCCCTACTCAACTGATTCTGGCGCAGTTGGAATTTTTTTCTCTAGCCCCCACTGTTCACAAGTAATCGTTGTTGTTAGTCTCATCACAAGCATGCTTTCTGCTGTCAGGTGGGCGGTGCCTGTGTCTCTGCTCCAGCCTAGGACCGCCCACTAATAGTGAGCATAATTGTGCAGGAAAATAACAGAAATGATTGCTTGGGAACGGTGGGGGCTAGAGAAAAAATTCCAACTGAGCCAGAATCAGTGGATAAGCATCTATTGAGGAATGCAATGCGCTGTAGTTGATGGAGGTGGTGAAAAGTCCTCTTTAAGAGGGTGTTCACACGTAGGAATTTGATACTGAATTTGTCAAGCAGAAAAATTCTGCTTCAGGAATTTGAAGCAGATTTTTTTCTACTTGTCAAAAAACGATGAGGATTTTGATGCTGAATTTGAAGCGGATTTTGACACGCATTGTATTTTTCCATTATTGGGCAGGGCCAAATTAGAAATTCTGCAAGCAGATTTTGTCAAATTCCACTACGAATTCCACATCCAATTCCACGCCATGTATTTTTCGCTTCCTATTCATTTCAATGGGAATTCTCAGGTGGAATCTGCCTGAAGAACGAGCAGGACGCTTCATTTTTCCACTAGCTAAAAAAATCAGCTACTGCCTCCCATTGAAATGAATGCAGGGCAGATTTCAGGCAGATTTTGAGGTGGATTCCGCCGCATATTCAGTGTTCAATTCCTACCTGTGAATACCACCTAAGAGTTGCGCTAGGGGATGTATAGTCAGTAGGCCAAACCACCAACTCTGACTCCTCTATTTTCCATACAGCCTGACTCCAACTCCGACTCCTCCATAAATAATAGCCATGGTCAGACAGAAGCAATAAAGCTCCTTTAATTCACAAAAAAAAAAAATCTAGAGATGGAATTCCTATGAAAGTAAATACTCAAGAACGATACATCTAATTAATTATACGATATTAATAATTGTATGATATAATTAAAAGTAATTAATCATTATATTTTGAAGCTGGAGGCAGTAACTTTTCTTTTACTCTGACGCCACCCAAAACTGGCCCCGACTCCACAACTCGGACTCCACAGCCCTGATAATAAAATTGGAGGAACTTTGGAAATTGTTCCTTTTTGCCATTTTGTGTCCACTGCTTTTATGCTCACCTATGTGTTTCCATGGTTACAAGCGACAAACATACCCTGTCCGGTGTAATGCTGCGGTCATGTGTTAACCTGTTACCCTGCTTCCTCTTTGTAGGTTAACAAGTGGTAGGGAGGTAATGTAACCTAAATGCCTGATCAGACTACAAAAGCTTTGTCTGTAGTCTGTAACCATGGAAATTGTATGCCAAAATAGAGGTTTCAGTGTGAATGCATAACCAGCAGTCCAGATAAAAGTAGACACCCTATATAGGATCTTGATTTGTTGTCATTCCCTGTACTTTCTTGTAAATGGAGGCCATGTTCAGTTTGTTGGTCAATCTGTTGAATTGACTGGAGTGCTGACATCCAAAGCCAGAAATGTTCAGAGAACAGTTGTCACTTTCTTCCCTTGGCTCCTCGTACCAGGAAAAAAGGTCTAATACCCAAAAGAGGGCAGAAATTAGTAGAAAACTCTCTCCAAGATAAATTGGATATGTCATCTGGTTCCTGCAGCACTCCCACTGGAGAAATAAGGTATTACATAAGGCCCAGTGAAATCAATGGGCTACCCAGGTAATATACAGACATGCTGGGTCCTCCAAAGAGAAGGAGAAGCACCTTTTTAGCCACTCTCCATTTTTGGCTGTTTGATGGGGACCCAGATTGGCCTAGTAGGGTTTTGAAATGGGTTTCCAAATCCAGAGAACCTATGAATATTCTCTTTATAGGAAATTCTATTTCATTTCTTCTTTTGTGCTTTTTATGTGGTTTTGGCATTGGATCTGCAGCTGAGAACTGAAACGGTTAATCATCGGGTCAAGGGTTTGGGAACTTTTTTTTTTGTCTATCGTGCAAGCTCCTCTACCACCAGAGGTTAGGTTGACATCAAATCTGAAGGGGTCCTATTGGAGGAAGGTAGCATCCTGTAAAATGGGTAATCTCCAAAACCTTTAATAAAAGTGAATTATGAATGTGGGTTTCGTTGGACGTCATTTTTATTACAAATATTTATGTTCCTTGGATTGCTAATAATCAAGGACCAGAACACGTCACCTCCTGTTGAAGACCATTAGGTAAAGATCACTAACAGCTGTCAAAACCATGGAGTCAATAGCCCCAGTCTTTTCCAGTGCTCATACCATTTGATGCTAAATTCCACCGCCATCTCTAATAACAAATACGAGTCTACAACGAAAATACAATATAAATATTATTACCCTTGATTGGGATCTTCTCTGTACCCCATAAGTATGGACATCTGTGCTGATATCCTTCCTACACATCTGCAATCCCTAAGGAACATGAAGATCTAGAAAGACATTTCCATGTCATAGTCCTCATAATTCTAGCAGACAACAAAAAGTTATATCTACCATTGGTTATTTTTGTAAATTGGCTTCTAAAGATAAGGGGAAGATGTCGGTGCAAACCTCAAGACGGTAATCTGCAAGATATACACTTTTAGAGAACCTTTCACCACCTCCACCAATTTCTGCTCTTTGTATCCTTTAACCCCTTCCAAAGGAGGTATTTTTTGATTTTCGTTTTCTGTTTTTGACTCAGTGGCTATGGCAGCCGCTCAGCTCCGTAGCAGCCACCATATTTAAATACCCAACATCCACCATAAAAGTACGGTGGATGTCAGGAAGGGGTTAATAGGCCCCACTCCACTGATTCTGGTGCAGTTGGAATTTTTTTCTCTAGCCCCCTCCATTCCTGAGTAATCGGTGCTATTAATTTCAGCACCCAATATGTTAATTAGGCTCTCTACTGGCCGATGGGCAGTCCTAGGCTAGAGCAAACAGATAAGGGGCCACCCATCTGACTGTAGCGAGCCTAATTAGCATATTGGGTGGTGAAACTGCCAACACCGATTGCTCGGAAATGGTGGGGGCTAGAGAAAAATTCCAACTGCGCCAGAATCAGTGGCGCGGCGCCTATTGAAAGCTACTGCTGCAACACCCATAATAGCTCAGCCCCTGGTGACCATAGTCAGGGTTGAACATGTCAGAAGATGCTCTTTAATAATGGAAAGTAAGGATAACGCGCTCCTCCGATCTTATACAGACTCTTCTCACCTCAGTTGACTTCTTTATGGAACAAAAATTCTCACATGATAAATCAGGGGCTGGAAGTTCACCTCCGTACACAATGGAGCCACCACTGGTCTCCATGCCGCATAGAGGGATCTGTAGACTATCTGTGAAGCTTAGGCATTATCCTCAGTCTAGTGGAACCTTTATTTTCCCAGCTGTGCATTTTCAGGAGACGTCCATAAAAAGAATTAATTCTTGGCACGTAATATTATTATATATTTGGGAGAAATTTATTTTTGTGCTGATTCAAGAACACTCCCTAAAACAGTAACCGATAAGGCCGAAAAGTAGACAGATGTAGCACATCTGTAGAAACGAATGCGAAAGAGAAATGTTTGGTCCCTGTTCCAATCCAAAATTAGAAGGCCTGACTGTGTATTATCGTTATATTGCAAAGGCACAAGAAAAAAAATTCAAAAACATCCACAAGATTCAAACTTTTTGAACATTTTATTTTTTTAAATGTAAATTTCACAAAAATCTGATTAGTACGGCAGGAAGAGTCTGAGAAAATTGTAGTTTAAGAATTAAAAAAAAAACAAAAAAAAAAAACTTGCCTCTTCCATAGGTCATTGACAATTTGGTTTTTCAAATGGTTGGTGTGGAAGATGCACCAAATAACTCTGTATACAAAGTAGTATTCCATAGCAACTCATCTTAAAGTTGGATTATCACAGTCCTAACAATATGGAAGGGGAAGAAAAAGGCCTGGATGTTCCATAACCACAGTTCTTACATTATGGTTCAAATCGGAACATAAAATGTCTCCACAAAAATTTTTGGAAAAATGTTTAATATAGAACCCATTAAAATAACTATGAATATGGCATCCCAGCAAACTTCCATACTGCATGGTTGGTCCAAAGTTTCCAGGGTTTGCCTCAAGATGTACTGAGTGCAGAACCAGATACTCAACATTGGGTAGTATCAGACATTGTTTGAACCCGAAACTGAAAATAACTTTAAACAAGCTTTCCAGTTAAAAAAAAAATCCCCTTAATTTGAAATTGAGCCTATGTGAAGTTTAATGTTAGAAACTTATTGATAACTTTATTGTGAAGTTATGTTCTCCCCTCAGGAGCACAGACCTTCTTTCTGCTCCCTCCTGTATGAACAGGAAGTCAATCTCATTATGTGGGTCTATGGGACTCAGATGGCAGCTCTAGTAGACCTACATTGTGAGTTTGACCTTCTGTTAATACAGGAAACACTATGTGCATCAGTGGGGCAGAGCAGAGGTCAGTGCTCCAGAGGGGAACACATAACTTTACAATAAAACTGTCAAAAAAATTACATTACACGCTGGCTCTTTTTCAAACAATAGGGAAAAAAATTACTGGAATGCTTCTTTAAAAAGTCCTCATTTTTAAAAATAGATAATAAATTGAAGGGTAGAGGAGGGGGATGCTGCTGCAGTTTCTCATTAAATGTTTCATGAAGGGAGGGAAGGGAGCCATGAGTACAATATCTGATCTTTCAGAGGGCATACAACACAGCTCTTACATCATGCAAGAAAAAGCTTGTCCACTTGAAAGTAGAACATTAGGTCCACCTTTCAGTAGCGCTTCCCTTTCCTTCCCCGTCAAAAAGTTCCCCCTGAGATTGAATCTCACAGTATTTTGACTGGTCAAATAACAAAAATATTTCAATATATACAACAGCCCTCTATCCCAAAGAAGTTCCACCAACACCAAACAGCAAAAGCTCTTCCATATATACACCAGAACCCCTATGACATCCATATCACCCAATAAGGCATATGGTATGTTCCCTTGGCCCCACCTTTGCGAGGCATTGAGCCGAAGGGTGACTGTGCATGGATGTCTCTATATTCACTTCTGTGGGATTTCTGAGAACAGTCAAATGCACTTGCTTGGGGGGTTCGGAGAACTTCAATAGAAGTAAACAGAGAGAGATGTGCACATGATGCAGCTTCTCCATTTACTATAACCCTGGCACCAGTCGTAACGGGGGTGCTCTTCTGGAATGTGCATCTATCAAAAACGTATAGAATATTATGTGGATATAATGTAACATGTAGGGGATGGATACAGTAACGACAACTAACAGGGTTCGGAAGGGTCTTTACTGAACTCTTTTCAAACAGTCGATAGAACTGCAAACTTATAAAGTTGCTGCCACTCACTGCCGGTCTTCAGCCACCACACCTGTACAAAGGGAGTCTCCCTCTTCCATGGGTGAAGCCTAGAGCAACACTAAAGAGGCTGCTTCCCCTAGCTGAAGCCCACTATCCACTTTCTGGGTTCGGTACAACGTTGCACATCTTCTCTGTCTTGGATCCCATTTCAGGCTCTTTGTGGCTCGGTCATCTGGGTTCTCCTCAATTGGTCTCCTCGCTCATTCAGGCACACTGAGCGTCTTGATCCCCCTACATGCCAACTGAACTGTCCGTGCCCATAACTGGGACTCTACCATCCCAATACTCCACCCACCTGGGACTCATGCACTTGACACAAAGTCTACATCAGTAAGACCATCACCTTCTGGAGTTCCAGGATTGGCTACAGTCCACATTACAATGCCACGAATGTCTGTGACGAGAATACTCCTTTAAGGATCCCACGGAGAAAGATTAGGCATGAGGTGCCGGAGCAATGGACTTTTTCTGTATCGGAATGTATCTAAGCTCTGTCCACGATTATCCTAAGTAATGCCATATTGCAAGATGTTTGATCTACTTTGATTTCTAGCAGAAAGGAATGAGCCGAGAGCTATCAGTCATAAACACAAGTAAAAAGAAAATCATTGAAATCTGCTCCGCGAACTGGAAACATTTCAGGAATTTTTCTGAACGCCTCTGCCTACCCTGAAACAGCATAAATTTAATAATTTTACCTTTGCCTTCAAACACAAGGACAAGAGAAACAAAGGCGGCCGAGGCTGAGAACACATTACCTGAGGAGGTCATGTCTCACAGCTGCGATGTTCAGGAATCCCACATCTGACGGGGAGAGAGCATTTGGTGAAAAGTGGGGAACATCAGACATTCCCGAGTATAATCTGGGGCTCGGTATCAAAGAAATGTGTTGGTCGGAAGACAAATTTCGAAACAGATGTGAAAAATCACTGAAACTAGTGAAGTCTGGCCAGAGCTGGGGTTTTATGCTCTTAGCAACACACGGGCGTACTACTGTATCCATTTTCTTATTTTCTTCAGAGCATTAACTAGACTGATTCTTGGCTCAGACGATGCATTTTTTTTCTCTTTTCTTTCTTGCTTTTCACTTTTGTAAGACACGTGTGTGTGCATCGGCAGTATATGTGTGTGTATGTGATAATCTTTTCACTATAAACTAGCTGGTAGAAAATGGTAAGCTCCTCGGGGGTGGGACATTATTAAGGGGTGTGGTTAACTATGAGTTTTGTTTTTAGAATTCAAATTTGAATTCAAATTCAGGCAACATTGTAACCCAAAGTATATCTCATGGCTATGGCTTCATATATATGGCTATGTATTCACACAGAGTGGGAATTTTTTAGAGTCTTATAGTCTTATTGAATGACTTCCCATACCATTGCTAAGTCTGTAGATAGATAAGTATGCATTAAACAATGCCCATTTAAATAATTAGCTAATAGTGGGGATCCCAAGGGGAGCACATACCATGGGGCCCTTGATGGTCCCATTCCATCTGCCATTAGATGACGAGAAATTCCTCTTTCTATAGAAAAGTAACTACATAGTTTGCAAACAAGTAGACAAGGGATTGGTCTAATGGTCTTGGTAACGGCTCGGAGAGGGGGAAACAAACCAGGCCCTTACATTTCTGTGTAACAAACAAGGTTTAGCCAGGCCCTTCTGTCCTGGGTCGCTAAACCTAGTGCAATAATGAAGATCTCATTTTGATTTTTGCTAGGGAACCTCGTCTCGTTTCTGTTTGCCACTGGCCCCCAACTTTGAGATCCATTCTGTTAAAAGGGTTGTGCCGCTATGGACACTTATCCCCTATCCACAGTCCGACCACCAGGTCTATCAGTGATCAAGAAAAGGAGGAACTGAAAGTCCCCCTAAAGCCTCCTTGTGAAAGGAGTGCTAGTGCGTTTGTGTGACCGATGCTCCACTCACTGCTATGAGGACTATACCCTGACCTTGCACTGGCCCTTTCTACTTCTTAATGGCCAGCACATGCGCCTATTTCTGTTTAAATGAATAATATAGGTACATAGTCTATTAGTTTCTTGCAAAGGTCTTCTGCTTCTATACTTGTTGGCTTCTCCATGTTTTGACCCTTGGTTTGTTTCTGACTCCATCTCCCATTCTGCGCCTGTGCTGCCCGCCCTGACCTTATGCTTGTTAGGACCCTTAACAAAATCCGTATTTGGCCTGTATTTGATTACCCTCTTGCCTGACCCCTGGTGCTTCACATCGGCGTCTCTCTGTCCTTCAGCCTGCTGCCACCTCTAAAGTCCAGCTCCTCGTATAAAGGTTAAAGAGTGAATACTGGGGAGACTACTTTGGAAGTGGCCCCAAGTCAAATGGCTAGGTGGCATGATGGGTCCACACCCATTGTCCAATACAGTTTGCTATAGCTAGGCAATCACTTTGAAGGGGTTGCCCATCAGCGACAGTCCCTCTCACAATACGGCCCCTGGAAAGATCAGCTGATCCTTACAGGTCCTGCTCGTGGCAAACAGCCAATTCTGTTGGATGAGGCCACAGCCTGCCAGGCAAATTGCTTGTGTCTGCCAGAGCAACTCTCCATTCTAGCTCATACAAGGGAAGTCCTAAGTGAAGAATCCCCTCTATGACCTCCATGTGCCCTAATAGGGCACACAAACAAGGGTTGTCTTCAAATGGCAACCCCTTTAAGCCTTAAAAGTAATGGACCTTCCCAAACTAAAATTATGTGACTTTTTTGGCAACCAGTCTTCAATGATCAAAAACAGACCGCTGCGTCCATTTAGAGTCATACTGATGTGGTTGAATTTGCTTCTTACTTCCTCGATCATTATGGGTGGACCTCCTATACGGCATGATGAATGATGGCGGCTGTCAAATATCCCGCCTAAGTGACAAATGCGAGCATTGGTGCTGACGTGGCGATTGTGCCGTGTACGGAGACCAAGAATGTCCATCATTTACAGCATGGCCTAAAAATAATAATAAAAAAGGACTGGTGAAGAATGTAAAAAATACACATTGTGACTCTCTATCCAAATTAGACTGATACCACAAGCCTGGCAGGAAAGGATCTGGAAAATATTAGGAGTTAGGATTTGACAAACCGCTCTGGACTTTGGTAGGAAATCAGATACGTTAAGACTGAAATGGTATTTTTGGTCTATTTTTACAAATGAAATGACTCTGACTAAATAAGCCGTTCAGTGTATGCAAAACAGATTGGCGTATAAACACCAACCCGCTCCAAGACTGATAGCTTTACAATCTATACATGGCGGATGCCAAGGTGGTAATTAGCCCGTGCCCAAACAATGGCCCAGGCAAAGGGAAATTCAACTCTTTTTATATTATAAGACAATCCGGACCTATTCATTATTCCATTACGGCTCCCCGGTCTTAGGGTAGCAGCTAGAGATGAGCAAGTTTTTCAAAAACTTGATTCGGCCGGTTTGACGAATCTTCAGAAACGATTCGATTTGATCTGAATTAATTTGCGGCGAATCGCATTAAAAACAGCTATTCCCTGGCTGCAGAGAGTCTGTATAGTGATGTAGAACACTGTGCCTTGTTATCCAGGCTGCAAACACCCCAAATGAACCCTGTTCTGCTTCAATACTCTTTATAAATTCCTCCCTATCCTTTCCCTACACTTCTAATGCTCTTTCCCTGAACTTCGATTGAGCAAAATATCAGTTTTCAAGTCTTTTCTACCACTTTCCCTAGCACCTGCTGACGTCTCTCCCTGCGCTAAGTACACTGGAAAATGTCTGAATCCAAGATGGCGGAGGGTATTTATAGGGTGGTGACATCACAGGGATGGCTGCTGATTGGCTGCACGCATGGCATTGTGGGTGATCCCACGTTCCCAGAGTTCCTTGCCCTAACATGTGCAGCAGCCATTTTATGAAAGAATGCGATTCCTTACCACGAAGCGTGAGGAAATCCGGATTCGATGCGAATCGAATATTTCCTGAAATTCGGATCGAATTCCACTTCGTCAGCTTCGATTCACTCATCTCTAGTAGCACCCCGTGAAACTCGGTCCGTGTGTTAGCCAGATTTACCGGCTTGAACTTCATCTTGGGAGTGGGACTCCTAGCATCATAAATATCTATACTGCAAGGAGTCCTGAACCCAGCATGAAGTTCAAGCCGGCAAATCTGGCTAACACACGGACCGAGTTACACGGGGGAAACACGGTGGTGTGCTGCTACAGTAAAGATGTGAAAGTTTGAGACAAACAGGTGCTAGGTCCACACCCATGGTCGCATGAACTAGTGCCAGAAGGAAGGGCTCAAATTTGTCGAGACCCTTGAAAATACCAGCAAACCAACAAAATGACCATAAACAATTTTTTAAAATATACATTTCCAAAAACATCAAATTGAAAAATTTTCTGATGATTTTTAGGAAAACTGACAACTTGGGTTTTTTGTGCCTCATTGTTGAAATAGTTGTCTTATCTTGTGATACATCTTGGCCAGAGATTTATTTTTAATCTCATTGAATATTACTAGTTGTAAAATAATGAGGTGTTTAACGTGTCTGGTCTTCTTCCTGCTTGTCCGATTGACTGATGATGAAAGAGCCTGCGAGTCTGGCAGAAATTCCAGAGTTAAAATCTACAGGCCGGCCTATGAGATGATATATGATGGATGGAAAGAAAATATTCTAGGCAGAATTTACTGTTTTGGCATTGGATATTTAGTAGAAATGTTCATATATGGTTAAAGTCTAGGTTCGTGATGGGGCAACTATGATCGGGGCACCATATGGCACGTCACTTTATATACGGAACACTTCAGTATCACGGTGTGGCATTGTTATATTCTCGTAGCACTATGATGTAGAATATTTTGCGTACATGACATTGTATTTGATCAACCACTAAAACTAGCCCCTGACTAATGTGATCATTTTCTGCCCCTAGACATACAAAATGGGCAAAATCCAAAAACAAATCCTCAATCATATCCATTTCTTAGCAACCTCTTGAAGGAAATGGCTTCTTACTTGGCAGCAGTCTATTTTTTGTGCTGTTGGCCGGAGCTTGCATGTAATATTTTGAGAACCCCTCGGCCTCTTGGTTACGATGGTTTCTTCACCACTGAAAATTGGACGCAGAGATGAAGAACACAACTGTAATTATTAGTGTCAGGTTGTCAGCGTCACTGTCTTACTGGAGTAACATCTATTTTAGTCGTCTGGTTTTATGTCCAAGTATAACCGCGAACTACAGATTGTCTGTCCACCCAACATCTGATCATCCTTCTGCTCCTCTGGCTGGACATACAAGGTCGACGAAAAACTCCAATTTTTGTTACGGTAAATATAAGAATAGCTGTAAGTAGATGCATCTTCTTGAGCAGCCACCCCATAAGACCTCTCATAAAAGGAACACTCTTAAAGGGGTGACTGAATGTAATGGGGATGAGGGGGTGATCTCTCACTCAAGACCCACTCTATGAGCCAGAGCAGAGAGCAGACAAAAATATATCTTGTTATGGAGGACCCAATATATCCATGCCATATACTGATTTTAATGGGCACTGTAAAATTCCCTAGGCTGCACCCCTCCATATTCCCCTCCCCACATGCCCTCTTAGTGCCCTCACATAGTATAATGTCTCTTTATTGCCCTTACACAGTATAATAACCCCTTAGTGCCCTCACACAGTATAATAACCCCTTAGTGCCCTCATACAGTATAATGTCTCTTTATTGCCCTCACACAGTATAATGCCCCCTTAGTGCCCTCACACAGTATAATGTCTCTTTATTGCCCTTACACAGTATAATAACCCCTTAGTGCCCACACACAGTATTGTTCCCTGTTTATTAGCCCCACATACAGTATAATGCCCCCTTTACTGGCCCTCACATGGTATAATGCCGCCTTTAGTGAACCCCATGCAATTTAGTGCTGCCTTTACTGGCCCCAGCACAGTATAATGCCCCATTAGGCCCTTACAAAGTATAATGACCTATTATGGCCCCACACACTAAAATGCCTCCTTAGTGCACCCACACAGTGTAATGTCCCCTTAGGGGTCCACACATAGTATTGTGCCTCATTTATTGGCCCCGCACACAGAATAATGCCCTATCTGTTGGCCCTGACATAGTATAATTCCCCATTTAGTGTCCTCTACACCAGGGGTCAGCAACCTTTTTTAGCCTGGGGTGCCGATTTGGAAAAAAAAAAAATAAAAAAATATCAAAAGATGAAGTACTCAGTGTACCATGTAATAATTGTAAGGGAGTTGCCCTCCTACATCGGTGATTACCAACATTGCCTTTATGCAATGTTATCTGCGTCCTCAGGATGTTTTTTGTCTTTTGGTAAAAATTAGGGTGGGTTCACACCTGCGCTTGGTGTCCGTCCGTCGCCAATCCAGTGAAAATCTCGGCGAACTGGATTGGCGTCGGATACAGACGGTCAGCGGCGCATTGGTTAAAAACCCATTCATTTGAATGGGTTTTTAAAGCAGTGCGCGGGTGTGCGCTTACACCCTCTGCGCTGCGAATCCTTTTTTTTTTCATCGGAAACAAAGTCGGACACGCAGGACTTCGTGTCCGACGAAAAAAAAAGGATTCGCAGCGCAGAGTGTGTAAGCGCACACCCGCGCATTGCTTTAAAAACCCATTCAAATGAATGGGTTTTTAACCAATGCGCCGCTGACCGGTCTGTATCCAACGCCAATCCAGTTCGCCGAGATTTTCACTGGATTGGCGACGGACGGACAGCAAGCGCAGGTGTGAACGAAGCATTACTTGGTAGAGGTGCCCAAAGGAATTTTTTTTTTTTTTTTCAAGGGGGACCCTGAGTCTGAAAAGGTTGGGAAACACTGTCCTACATGAAAGTCATATAACGCAAACCATAACTGCAACCAGTTAGTTAGTCGATTGAGTTTACATTTCAATGTGATCCTTTAGCAAAATGATTCATAGAGTGGACATGGGGCTAAGTGTAATCTGCAGTAACCCTGCTATGTGGGGGCAGAGGACGCCCATCACACATCCTAGTCTTTTTGTTGAAGAAATCCAAACACATTTTACAGTCTTATTGAAATGAATGAAGGCAAATTTAGCTGCCATATTATACTTTGCACAGGTAATCGCTGACCTTAGACTAGGCTACTGGCCTGGACACTTAGACATTGTGCGTCATGTTCCCACCACCTCCCAGTTCATCCTCCTGTCCGACTTCATTTATATGGACGGTTAGAGAGAGATTGCCACCTGGAGCAGAGAGAGTCCTGTGCCAGGTAGATATGCCGACTCCAGCACCAGTGCCGGGGGGTTGCTGACCACTGCTCTACACAATATAATGCCACCTTTATTGGCCCCAGCATAGTTTAATTCCCCCTTTGCTGGCCCACAAACAGTATGACCCCATTAGGTCCTCACAGAATATAATGACCTACTATGGCACCCACACGGTAAAATGCCTCCTTAGCAATCCCACACATTATAATTCCCCCTTTAATGACCACACACACTGACAATAGGCTGCTGCCCATTGGATTATTCCAATTTACTCTGCGATCCCTGATCCTGACCAGGCCCACCGTCGCTTTAGCTCCAGCCTGCAGCCGCATATTACATATTAGTAAAGTATTGGCCATTACCTACTAGAATAAGCCAATAACAAAAAAGAAATGGGACACTGCCGGGGACAAATATTTGCCAGAACTGACCTCTAAAAATTGAAGCCCACTCCCCTGGGGAGCCACAGCAGGGGAAGACACAGAAGGGCTGGACACAGCGCTGACGTCATCTGAGGGCAATGAATGGTGGGGATCAGATTTCTCTTCCATGGAGGAGTCTAAGGCGGTGGCAGACATCTTGAAAAGAATATGACAGGGTACCAGAATGGAGGGACGAAGCCAGCATGGGAGAAACGCATAGTCAAATTTTAGGTTCAGACTGGAGGGTCGCATTAATACACATATCCTGATTATTACTTACAGGGATTCTCCATATGGTCTGCAGATTTTCCAGTGACACTATGTAACCCTCGATGACATGTAAATAAGTCGCTCACTCCATGCAGCGCAGACAACACAGCTCTTATCTGATGTGGAAAGCCGCTGTAGTGTGAGGCAGCAGAATTCCTGGACTAGTCCTGACATAGACGCAACGTGCGCTTCATGTTTTCCTGGAATGTTCTGCTGTGACATTTATAATAACATCGGAATTAAAGGAATTACATTATAGCCGAGAACAAAGAGGAAAACCCATCACAACGCCAGCTCTGGAGGTCAATACAGTAGTATGGAAAAAATATATGTTTTACCTGGTACTTATAAAGGAGAAATTATTCCAAAAAAAGTCAAAATATCACTGATATACAGTATATGGGATAATGCACCTCCCCCTACTGTGAATTATAAGAGGATTGTGTTATGAGGTTCTGCAGCAGCTCAGGTGTGTATTATGATGTTCTGCAGCTACTGAGGTGTGTATTATGATGTTCTGCAGCAGCTGAGGTGTGTATTATGAGGTTCTGCAGCAGCTGAGGTGTGTATTATGAGGTTCTGCAGTAACTGAGGTGTGTATTATGAGGTTCTGCAGCAGCTGAGGTGTGTATTATGAGTGTTCTGCAGCAGCTGAGGTGTGTATTATGAGGTTCTGCAGCAGCTGAGGTGTGTATTATGATGTTCTGCAGCAGCTGAGGTGTGTATTATGGTGTTCTGCAGCAGCTGAGGTGTGTATTATGAGGTTCTGGAGCAGCTGAGATGTGTATTATGATGTTCTGCAGCAGCTGAGGTGTGTATTATGAGGTTCTGCAGCAGCTGAGGTGTGTATTATGAGGTTCTGCAGCAGCTGGGGGTGTGATTTGGGTTCTGCAACAGCGAGGGTTTATTGAGGTTCTGCAGCAGCTGAGGTGTTTATTATGAGGTTCTGCAGCAGCTGAGGTGTGTATTATGAGGTTCTGCAGCAGCTGAGGTATGCATTATGATGTTCTGCAGCAGCTGAGGTGTGTATTATGAGGTTCTGCAGCACCTGAGATGTGTATTATGAGGTTCTGCAGCAGCTAAGGTGTGTATTATGAGGTTCTGCAGCAGCTGAGGTGTGTATTATGAGGTTCTGCAGCAGCGGAGGTGTGTATTATGAGGTTCTGCAGCAGCTGGGTGACAGACTTTTATAATACACACTGTAGCTACTGAAGAACCTCTTTATAGGGCACATAGAAACCCCCATCCTGGGGGTCCCGGCAGTCAGATGGACATTGTTCCTATGCACCCTGGTGAACCTTTTCTTCTGCCCCAGCAATCAGAAACTAAATGTCAGTAGTGGGAAAACCCTTGTAAACAATAAAGGTATATCTGAGAGCAGCGGCCACTTGAGGGAGCTCACTAGCCATTACCTATGGAGTAATACTACTAGAATGAAATGCAATGGCAGTGGTAAAAATGAATTAGCTCCCCCTAGTGGCTCCTGCAGGCCATAACTTTAACACAGGAAGCTGGGTAACAGTTCAGTGCTGGCCCCCTCTCACCACGGGCCCTATACCAGTCAACATGGTTTGATATTGGGGTTGGTATTGGCTTTAGCTCCAGTGTCCATTTAGCACGCAGACCATTTTAGTCATACTATCGCTATACCACATATTAAATATTTCTACGGTTGCCATGGCCTGGCCTTAGTTATAACTTTGTGCACATTGTATTATCATTTTAATGCATTAAATACATATTTTCTAGTAAACCACATAGGACAGGCGTCTGCTTCATCCCCCATAGTGCGCGTTCGGTTCTCCATGTACTTGCAGATAGCTGACGGCCGGATCATTGCAGCCCCCGCTCTGTAGCAGTATATACTGTAATTTTATGTCACGTGGCTCTCCTATGCCACATTCGGTTAACCACAGAAATGTAAAAATTCAAGCTGGCAAATCGGCCTCGAAATGTAATCCCGCAGTATCCAGACGTATCCTATAAACCTGTGTAACTAGGGAAAGTACAGCTGGCTACGGCTCCCCTATTAGGATGCTGCTATTGAGTGAAATAGGGATCAGGCTGGGTATGTCTAGTCTGATCCTTACTTTTTTAATGGGATAAGCAGTGTCTGATATGTCTGGAAGCCTCTTATCTCCATCCTGTATGGCAATAACATCAAATTAATCCAAAACTGGCGCGGTAATGAGTAGAGATGTTTGTAATGTCCAGATTTGTTATGAATTTTGGGTTTAGCCACCCGTGAATCACTATCATGAGAAGAACCCATAGTATAATAAGTTAAGGCCCAGGAAAACTTAATAAACACTGATACTCACCTCACCTCACCTCTCCTGGGCTCCCTCACAGTCCTCTTTGGACATTTTCTGGCCTCTTATGGCATCCTGGGTGATGTCATGGGACCAAAGGACTGTTGAGGCCTGTGATTGGGCCTCAGTGGTCACATGGGGTACCTGACTTCATGACATGGTGATGATGGAGCGCACCACGTGACCAGTGAAACCCAATCACAAGCCTCAGCAGTCTTCCAGGGCCAATGACATCACCCAGGAGGCCATAAGAGGCCAGAAAATGACCAAAGAGGACAGTAAGAGGGCCCAGGAGAGGGGAGGGGAGTATCAGTCTCAGGGGCACATTGCCACATGTGGCTTCAGCCTACAGCATTTCAAGAAGAGATGAAATGGAATCCCTAGGGATTGCCATCTTGTCTTTACATAGCTATTCACTATGTGGTGTCGCTCTCAGGACCCAGACCCTAAAGGGGCCCCTCGGACACATAAAATATACCACTATTCTAAATGACCCACATAAGTCGGGACCCCGTTACAGGTTTTGCATTGGGGCCCAGGAGCTCCAAGCTATGCCTCTGGTGCTGACAACTATCCTAATCCAGAACTGTGTTCGCAGCAGTTGTCATTTCCCTTCCCCCACACCTGTTGATTACGCTAACATATTAAAGCACTTCTCCCAGGATATAAGGAATATGGGAGTGATATTCAGAATACAAGAAAGGGCGAATATTTACAGGGCCGCTGACGTTAGTATCAATCGGCTATTATTATCATCCATGTAAAGACGTCACTGGTCACGCTTACATATTATCAGTATGAAAAGCGCCGACATCTGATATTATGTCTGATGCACATGATGATCCTGTTACCAAAAAACTATTTAAAGGAATATTCCAAAGCTTAAGGCAAAGGAATGGCAATCTGGAATAAACACATTTCACGGCTCCTGGATCTTGCAGGGGTTAAAAAAACGTGAACCTTTCCAGTATTTGGCCCGAGCCGGCTCCGCTTAGTTCTCCATCCCTGTTCCATCTGACTTGCATTCACACAGTAATCATGAGCAGGACCTGGCGCGGCGCCATGTACCACATGCAGGACCAGGCGCAAGCGCTACCGGTGGGAGAAGGAATAGCAGAGTCCTGGGACTTTACACAGCAGAGCCTTCTCACAGACCTAAACAAATGTCATTTCCTTCACCATGGACAGAATGTAGACGGCTTCGCTATGAAAACATGACGTGCGCCCAAACTGGAATGCGGCTCCTATATGGGAATAAATCTATAGACATAGACATTGTCTTGATGAAAATCACCTTCGTTGTCCATAGTAACCAATCACAGCACAGCTTTAATTTTTCAAAAGGACTATAAGAAATGAAAGCTGCGCTGTGGTTGGTTGCTATGGGTAACAAAGACAATGTCATAAATCTGGATTTACTTGACAACTATTCCAAATTTTTAGAAGCCATCCTAGAATATCGGCCATGTCCCGGTAAATCGGACATGTCCTGTAAAACCCCACTTGGGGTGCTTGGGGTGAAATTTAAAATGGTGGTAACTATGTGTATAGATCAGACACATTCCTCAGTACCAGCCATATACCCCTTTAACAGTATTAACCCCGTGTCCCTTTAATTACAATAGTCATGTGACTCTTTAATAACACCAATTAAACCCCTCCTTTAATAGCATCAGCCACAAGCCCCTTTAATATCATGTGCCAAATGTCCCTTTAATAGTATCAGTTATATGCATGCTTAAAGGGGTTTTCTTGAACTGTTCACTGAATACCTAGAACAGCGCCATACGTATCGTAGTGGCAATGCTTGGTATCGTAGCTCAGTCCCATTCACCTGACTGCAACTGAACTACTTCTGTACCATGTGACCGATGAATGGGAACAGACAAGAGACTAAAGTGCCCATGAGTGGTGCAGCCCCTTCATACAGCTGATCGGCGAGGTCCGGGTGTTGGCCCCCACCAATCACATATTGATGACCTATGTCGGAGTTTCTGTAGGTTCTACTGAAAAACAGCGGAGAGAAAAATCCTGCACAGAAGACTTTTCTCTCTCCCAGTTTCATTATAAAAATGGTGGAAACCCGACGGACACCCAGCGGACCCCATTATAGTCTATGGGGTCTGCAGGTAACCACTGTTTTAGAGGACAGGCTCTCCATCATTCGCGTCCCCCAGTGGACCCGAAGGACGGAGAGCCCAGCGCTAGTGTGAACCTAGCCTAAGTCATCAATATATACTGTAAGCCATAGAATATCCCTTTAACAGCCCCTTAAATAGTGCCACAAAAATGCCGCAGTAACCGAATTAACCACAGGTCCCTATAATAATACCAGCCACACACCCTGTCACATTACGTGCCCCTTTAAATAGCTCCACCCACATGCCCCTTTAATGGTACCAGCTAAATGCCTCTTTAATAGTACTATACATATGTCCCTTTAGTAGTGTAAGATAAATGCTCCTTTAAGAGTGCTGACCACATGCCCCTTTAATAGCACCAGACACATATATACCCTCCAGTATTACCAGCGCAAATCAAAAGCCCCTTTAATAGTATCGGTCTCATGCCCCTTTAATAGTAGCCATCAATTACCCCTGTATCACATACCCCTCTATGGTTTAGATAGGCACAGTCTAGGCTACAGACAGGGACATGGTGAATTAACCCCTTGGCACCCCCCCGGCATACCTTCGTGCATGTAGCAGAGTTGACCGTGTACTTCACCCCATCATCTCTGTAATGGCCGCCATTAGCGCTCTGGTGTAGATGATTGGGATATTGCTCTATGTCATATTACAAGCTTTCATATAGGAGGACATCTCAGGGACTTATATGGAAATACTATTTAGGAGAACATCCTTGAACTACAACTGCCCCCGAGGTCACTTCCTGCACCCCACGGAGTGATCCTTAAATTAAAATTAGAGTTATTATGTCAATTGTGAGCTAAGAACGATGTCAAGACTGCAAATACCAGAACCTAGGAGCAGCCAGGTGCTAGCCATTACATCTCACCAGCCTATCCAGTACTAAAAAGGTTCTTTTCAGACCTGAAATCGAGAGTAGTGGGATGTCACCCAGCTTTCCGACAGTTCTGAAAGGCGCATCTATTGGGTCATGCAACTATCTAGTGGCAGAGAATGTATGGATGTATAACTAGGCAGATATGCCTTTGAGGATATGGGAAATTTAGGTGAAGGCTCCTCTGGGAGCTGTCATGGAGGCCATATTGGCTGTCGTTCCTCTGATGGGCAGTGACGGACTATAATATGGACAGCTGGGGTTGAGACTCTAGGGGTTGGGATATTGAGGCTGTTATGTAGACCCTATATTACCTCCGTCTGAATCCGACCTTAAAGGGGTTTTACAGGATTTTAAAAAATGGCTGCTTCCTTCTAAAAACAGCGCCACATCTGGTCTTGGGTTGTGTGTGGTATTGCAGCTCAACTCTGTTAAAGGGGTTAACTTTACTTATTTCCTCTGTAGATTTTTTCAAGCTGTTTCCGACCCTGGGTCACATGATCGCAGCCCCTGCATTGTTCCGCCTCCTCCATCGGGAGGACCAGGGGTTGACCCTGGGTTGAAACTAGCACAGACCCCCCATATCCAGCTTTAAAAAAGAGTAATTAAAGTTAAACTCCCTGGATAACCCCTGTAAAGATAATGCAACTGAGCTGCAATACCACACACAACCTGTGGGCAGGGGTGGCGCTATTTCTTAACAAAAGCTATGTTTTGTAATCCTTTACATCCCTTTTAAAGGGATATATCGACTTGATAACCTATAAATGTCTAATAGGTGGGATTTCACTGCTGGGACCCCCAATTATTGCCAAAATGGGGATTTTTTTGCAATTTATGACATTTTGGTTTTCTTGATATAGCGTTAATATTTTGATATAAAATAGGTAAAAACATTACAAGCGATACAAATGTGACCAAGCTCTTGCCCTCTCAACGTCACGGAGACATCTGAACGTGGTCAGGATCATTCCATAATCTGCTAATTTAGGATTGATTACATCGGCTCTGAAATCAACATGGCCCCTCTGTTTACTGTAATCCCCTAACTACGGGTAATGAAATCAGTATGGATTGTATATTGTTTACATCGCGAATCTCAAGCCCTCGCTCATTGCGAGACACGTAACAAGCCTTCCCTAATCCTTCATGATTATCCTCAGAGATGCTGATGCTTATCCAGGCCGGGAAATTTCCCTCGTCTTCCTTTATTTCCCCAATTTATAGAAGGATTACCCGGAATCAGTGAAATTGGTCGTCGACAAACAAGGTCTGGATCTATCTGGAGATCGGAGAGGTCTAGAATCCATCTACTGACCCATTGTAAGTCCTACAGGCTTTATACTGCAGCTCGGTCTGCTCTGATGGGCTGCTCTGTATAAGCACAAGCCCACCAAAAGTCATCACTGGGTTATCCTTCTCCTAGGGGAAAGGTTCAGTTTGCTGCTCTAGCTTTGGATCTAAATACCCCAGGTAAGAAAGAATGGCCCTCATTACCAGGCCCTTCTAGCTACAGGTCATACTCACCTCTCCCTGGCGCTCCATTGTACTTTCACAGTCCACTTTACTTCCCGTGACAGGACTTGCCAGTTTGGAAGAGGAGAGGCTTACATGAGTGCCGAGACCAATCACTGACCTCATAGGTGTCTGTATGCGAGTGATGTCACCAGTTCTTGTCCATCGACCATCGGTCTCCACTTCCTTATTGGTGAGTCCCGGCACAGGAGGGAAAAAGGACCAGGGCTGGACAATGAAGCGCCAGGGAGAGATAAGTATGACAAGTTTTGTTTTACACCCCTATACATATGTGAGTGATGTAACTGCTTCCTCTTGAGGGATTGGTCCAAGTGGTCATGTGAGCCTCTCCACTTCCTGTTTGTTGAGTTCCAGCACAGGAGGGAAAGAGGACCAGGACTGGACAATGGAGCACCAGGGAGAGGTATGTATGACATTTTTTGTTTTACATATGTGAGTGATGTCACCGCTCCTTCTCCAGGGATTGGTCTCAGTGGTCACATGAGCCTCTCCAGTTCCTCCCTGGTAAGTCCTGGCATGGGAGAGAAAGGGGACCAGGACTTTACAATGGAACACCAGGGAAGGGTAAGTATGACATTTTTTGTTTGTCACCCACCCCAGCCGCCCCTGAGTTTGCTATAATTCCTTCACAACCAGAACCAAGTATAACAAAAAAAAGTCATACTCACCTCTCCCTGGTGCTCCATTGTATAGTCACAGTCCACTTTACCTCCCGTGCCAGAACTCACCAGGTTGGAAGAGGAGAGGCTGACATGATCACTGCTGATCAGGAACCGATGACTAATGTGAGTGATGTCACCGCTCCTTCTCCAGTGATTGGTCCCAGTGGTCATGTGAGCCTTGGAAAGAAAGGGGACTGGTACTGTACAATGGATCACCATGGATAAGTAAATATGACTTTTTTTTTGTTTTACACCCTCCAATGAATTTGCTACAATTTTCGGACAACCCCTTTAACACTGGAATCTCGTCCTTGCAGAAAGTCTCTGAGACTTGCCAGAAATGAGAAATCTCCTCGGCACATTCTTGGAGGATAAATGTAAATTCTGTCCATGGATGGAAAACTTTATACTCCACCCGGGATAACTTCATCAAAGCACAAATGTGATAAGTGTGAATTGTGTAAATCACCTGCTAATCTATCACATCTGCAATTACCGGGAGCGCTGCATGTACAGTCTCCTGTCTATAGGTAATCCTATGGCGGCACACCCCAACACCCTCAACACCACCCCTACCCCACTCTCATAATACGAAAAAAAGGAGATATAGTCATTGTAAAATAAAAAGTTCCTCAACTTTCTGACACACTTTTTGTATCTATTTTTCCCCATTTTCAAGATCTCTGCTTGTTGTCAGTAAATGGAAACCGATTTCCATCCATAGGTTGCCGATATGATAATGTCCTATGGCTACAAAGAGTGTCTCTCTTTTAGGAGGACCCAACACGTCAGTGCGTTACCTGGACAGCCTATTGATTTCAATAAACTCCATGCAATTCCTTGTTTGTCCTGTGGTGGTGCTGCAGGGAATTTGAACACTTGCTCCAATGATCTTTTATTACAGCCGATCACTATGGGATCAGTTTAGTTTATGATATGACTTTGTAAGTTACAAGCATAGATCTTCACTGTAACCGGAAAGTACACCTCGATTTCACTGCGCATGTACCCGGGGCTTAGCGCATGTGTACTGAAGTCAAGATGAGAAAGTTTACAGAAGTCAGATAAGTGTAAAGAATTTTTTTTTTTAATTTTGGCCACGAACAGCATTAGCATAGGGCTATATGGGACACTATATCAACAGTCTTGTGGGTGGTTTAGTGCCCCAAATAGCCCTGACTGGTTCCCTTTAAGCTAGTCATACACATATGAGAGCTCTTGGCTGAACAACATCTGTTCCTCTTGACTCGCCCATATTCTTGCACACTCGGCTTGGCTGAGCATGCAAGTGTTTTCAACTAACAAAGGGGAGATAAGTCTCTTCCAGACCTCCCTGATGACAAAAGGATCGGGCATGTTGAAATCCATCGCCCGATCATTCATGCCCCAACATTTGCCACTGGGGAGAGTTGGACACCCTCATACACATTAAAAGGTCAGCTGACCCTGCCAAAATTGTCAGGTTCAGCAGACATTAGTCTACTGTGTACGGCTAGCCTTACTCACTGAGCCACCAGGCCGCCCAGTGCAAAGGATTTTTAGGGTACAATATCCTGGTCTTGATGATTTCACGACAATGTTGAGGCACAAGAGTATGTTGAGGCATCCAGGTGCAAAGGAGCTGAAAGGTGGTACACTGGGAACTCCCATAAAACAAAATGGAGGGGCCACGTACATGGGCGACCATATTTATATCTGAACGTGGTGCGGGGACCCTGATCTGGAAGAGTCTTTCAGACATATCCTGTAAAAATAACATAAGAATCCAAGGAGAAAGTTGCAGGGCCGCGCTGTAATCCGCCTCATCTCCAGAAGGAATGTTTTTGGCCACCAACCAAAAACCCAAAAATGGCCTGTAATAGATTTATTTAAAGCACTAAGTCACATTCCATCTCCAGTTTTCTCCCTTCTCATCCTCGCCGTTTACGCGGCGTCCGCCCTCTCTATATAAATGGTGCTGCTCTCCTGTGGGAAAGGTCATTAGGAATCTCTTACATTCCTCACAATGAATAAAATGGCGGGCCGGCAGCTGTGTTATGCCGGCTCACAAGATTGTTGATTTTCCTAATGGGCTGCTGTGTTTGCTTTGAATTGTCGCAGGTATTCGCCATCCCGGACCGCGAGCGAATCTGAAATATGAAAAAAAAGTTATAAATTAGAAACTGATGGAACTAAAGTTGTTAGGCTACGTTCACATCTGCATCAGAGTCCATCAGAAATCCAAGGCATAAAAAAAATTCCCGTAAACTCAACAGCGAATAAATAACAGATACCTGACGGACCCCATTAAGTCAATGACATCCCTCGGGAACCGTTTTTGTCCTTCATTAGTTGAACCGTTCCGTTGTTCTGGTCCTGTGACGGATACTGCGATGCAGATGTGAACACGTCCTTAGAAGGGTCCTTCGGAAGCAGTGTTATATGGTGTAATTCTTTCTGTCGCCACTAGGGGCTTTATTATAGACTTCTACTAGAGCTGCATAAATCCTTATGCAGTGAGCTCCCCCTAGTGGTGACTGCAGGCAGACAAAAATTTATTGTTTAAAGGGATATTCCAATAGGGAAAAAGCGGTGGCAGTGGGATCAGAGAGGGTTAAAAAAAAAAAAGTACTGATACTGACCTCACTGCTCTCTGGTTCTCTGATGGTTTCTACTTCCTGGTCCTGGAAATGTCTGTGATTGGCTGAGGCATGTCACAGTTGTGGCCCGTGATTGGCTCAGTGGGCATTTAAAGGCACTTCCTGAGGACCAGGAAGTAGAGACCAGCAGGGACTCTGAAGGCATTGGTGTAGGAGTGTCAAGGAATCGGTGAGGTTCAATTTTTTTGAATCCGTTACCACCAATTTTTGGCCTGCCTGGAAAACCCCTTTAACTGGATAAGTCTGAAGGGCAGCAGGGGATTTGGAGCTGTGTATCAGAAATAAAACAAAAGTTTGACCCCTCCTGTAAATAATTACATGAAATAAAATGATATAAAGTGTAATCAATAAGAGATTCTATTAGCACATGTTCAGTTTTCCTGCAGCGCCACCACAGGTCATATGAAGCCATTACATGGAGCCCACTGAAATCAAAGGACTATGGATGGCAATGCCAAGATAGGCTGGGTCCTCCAAGGAGGAAGAGGCGCTCTTTGTAGCTGGTTTCTGCTCTGTTGGATTGACAGATCCGATCTATTAACTCCGAATGTTCTAAAGGAGTATTTTATAAACCTTCTATATTTTTTTTGATATCAAGAAAATTCTCTACTTTTTTTACCATAATATTTCAAGAAGACTGGTCCGCTCCCCTGACACGTCTGTTTTAGTAGGTAATTGTACTCCCTATAACAAATCTGGACCATCCTTTCTTTGGCATCATGCCGTTCCTCCGTTATTCCTCCTGGAAATGTGTAAATAAACTGACAACTGGGCGTTACCTTTGCCTTTTTCAACGGGTGTGTCTGAAACTGTGAGCCCTGTTTGGACTGTGTTTTGGAAATGTACGCCTGATCCTCTTCATTCAACCAGGTGTCAATTTATTTATACTTTTCCCAGGAGAGTAATAGAGGAACGACTCAAAGAAAAAGTCCAAGAAAAGATTTTATGTTAATGTGTTTACGGAAACAGATATGTCAGGGGTGGTGATAGGTCCGCTAAGGCCTCATGGCCATCTGGTCTGTACATCGGTCCGTAGACCCAGACTCATAGCGATCTATAATGCCATCATGTGACTGTATATAGTATATAGACTGTATATAGTATGGGACAGTAGAGCCGCAGCAAGCCGGGGACTCCTTGGTTTCGGGCCAGGAAATCCAGCTTATGAACAGACCGGATTTTCAGGTCCAGGCTCATCCATGTCCACGAGGCCTAAGGGCATTTTATAAGACAAAAAAAAATCCTTTATTATGGGCAACCGATATAATTTTAGTGTAATTTTTACTTTTCAGTTCACATCCCATTCTGTTTGATTCCTGCCCAAATTGTCCTAGATTTTGACCTGTGGGATATAACAATGGCCGCCTATTTTATTCGCTTACACCTTTTAGTTAATTTTTGCTTCAATTTTCGAAACTCTGGCTGCAAGGATGGATCACGTCTGTTTGTTTATGTCAATGATAAAGTCAAGGTGACCCATGTTTTATGGCTGGTATAGGATGCCACCTAGTGGTCAAGCTGGAATTACAGCTGTCAAAAAGTGGTGATCCATGACATCCTGTCTATGGAGGCTGGGGTGAACGGATACTTGAGTTTCTGCTGTATGCATTATCACTGTGTGTATTATCCTGTACTGTGACATCACTCTGTGTATTATCCCTTTATTGTGACATCACTGTGTATATTATCCCTGTACTGTGACATCACTGTGTGTATTATCCTTGTACTGTGACATCACTATGTGTATTATCCCTGTACTGTGACATCATTGTATTATCTCTGTACTGTGACATTACTGTGTGTATTATCCTTGTACTGTGACATCACTGTGTGTATTATCCCTTTATTGTGACATCACTGTGTATATTATCCCTGTACTGTGACATCACTGTGTGTATTATCCCTGTACTGTGTCATCACTGTGTGTATTATCTCTGTACTGTGACATCACTGTGTGTATTATCCTGTACTGTGACATCACTGTGTGTCATATCCCTGTACTGTGACATCACTGTGTGTCATATCCCTGTACTGTGACATCACTGTGTGTATTATCATTGTACTGTGACATCACTGTGTGTATTATCTCTGTACTGTGACATCACTGTGTGTATTATCCCTGTACTGTGACATCACTGTGTGTATTATCCTGTACTGTGACATCACTGTGTGTCATATCCCTGTACTGTGACATCACTGTGTGTATTATCCCTGTACTGTGACATCACTGTGTGTATTATCCTGTACTGTGACATCACTGTGTGTATTATCCCTGTACTGTGACATCACTGTGTGTATTATCTCTGTACTGTGACATCACTGTGTGTATTATCCCTGTACTGTGACATCACTGTGTGTATTATCTCTGTACTATGACATCACTTTGAGCACTACACACAGATAATCTTATTCTTATTTATTTGGGAGGAAACCAGAGTACCCTTGGCAGGATTTGAACCCAGGACTCCAGCGCGGCAAGGCTGTAGTGCTGCCCACTTGTTGCATATTTGCTACTCAAGATGGTCATGATGGAGTGGAGCCCCTTTTCCATTGATATGGGGCCCTACAGTGACAGTGACACTAACCACTGGAAAAAAAATAGAAGACAATGAGCACTGAATCACTTTCCTGAATATATAGTATTTACAGTAAATGCCGCCATGATGGAAAGGATTTGATATTGTTCCTGCCCCATTGGCTTCCGCACTGAATAGAAACCTTCCTGTATGGGGTCGATTTATTTGGGAACATCGGAAAGTGAATATTTCCATTGGAGCTGGGTTTGTCCTCCTGGGATGGTCCTGGACCCCTCCATCTTCCATGTCCTCCACTCTCTTAATTTATGTTCCCTCCCGTCCCCCATAAAGCAGTATTAGCGGCGGCGGCGGAGCGCTGGATACAGAGCCTGCCGCTTTTATAACCTTGTAAAGATCCCGTAAATCTCCGCCATGTATTGTAAGAAGAATTTTGTCTTTTTCAACTAAACAAAACTTCAGGTTTATCCCGTAAAATTTATCGGGCCATTCCTACGGGATTAAGATACCATAAAAATAGAAGTAAAGCGTAATCTTAAATGTAACATTTCTAAAACATAAAAAAATTGTTAAAGCGAGAGAACAATCTGTCATGTTATACGAGAAATCTCCAATAATCCAGCATCCAATAATAGGGAAAGTCTGACCACAGTAGACACCCTATAAGGGTGCCCATAGATAGCTGTCAGCTGGACCACTACTCCTCCCGACTACCAAGGAGCTGGTGTAGAGTCCTGTTGAGGTGCATGGACCCTGGAGAATGGGCCTACTTTATGATGGGGGGTGCACCTAGGCCCAAACTCCAGTGGGGCAGAGATTATCAAGACCAGCATGGCCCCTCGAGCGCATACAATGTATAGGTTGACTTCCTGTTTTCTGAAATTCACTTCTCAGCTTTGCTGTGTAGACTGGAACAGAATGAGCAGAGACATCTCATTATATTCAGAGGGAAAGGGAAAAATGGAGGACTAGGAAAGTAACCAGTGTTGGACTGGCCCACCAGAGTACCAGAAGATCCTCCAGTGGGCCCAGGCTCTAACACAATAATGGTCCGGCAGAAGGCACCCAATTTAAAGGGAACTATGGTCTATTTCCTAGGTGTTATCATCTATTGTAATCCTGTCTGTGATGTTAATGTATTGAAAACCCTACAGAATTGGCAAGTGTTTGTCTATTATTTGGCTTAGTGTTCAGAGTAGAAATTACAAGATATAATACTGGTTGTAAATACAAATGGAATATATATATATGTTTCACATAAAAAATTTGGTTTAAAAAATAGGTCATTTTCAGGTGACACTTTCCCTTTAAGGGAGTCCCTTATTTGGGATTCCCCAGCCCCTGTCCTAGAGGACTCAAGCTGTCCTTGTATTAGATCTGAATAATCACTATGTAAAGCCGCATGGAAAACGCCTGCCAAGCAGCGACAACGACGGACAAAAACAGCTGCGAATGCGGTGACCATTCAGTGACTAAAACGCCAGGTCATTATAAGGTCCGCCATTTTGTTTTACTGTATACACTGAACTCAATGATAAACCAGTATGCAGTAAACTCTCCCTAGTGGTGACAGAAGGTAGCAAGAATTATATCATGCATATGCAGGGTGTTTGGTGCTTTGTATCAGGAAAATGGATATCCAACCACGATCTACATATACCAGGACGTCGAACATTTTGCTGCTTCAGAATCCATTCAAGATTTTTTCTTCTCGAAGGGACAGGTTACTAGGATAACCTTTTAAGAAGAGCTTCAAGATGTCTTAAGTATGTTGAAATGCAAAGTTATCCTAACACATCAAACTAGCATTAAGGTCCTGTTCACATGGCGGAATCTGGCGCTGATTTTGTGGTTGAGAGATCGGAGCAGGAAGCTGAAAAAATAAGTATCCTGCTCGATCTTGCTACGGATTCTGCGACCGATCAGTCGCAGAATTCACGGTGCGTGACAGTGAGCTCTGCTTCAGATGGGGGATCGGAACAACGGAGAGGAGGAAGGCTAAAATAGTGTTTACATGCGGAGCCTGGCGGAACCCATTGACTATAATGGGGTCTGTCAGATAATGCGACAGTGTATGGAGGGAGTACAGTATGGCAGCATCTGCTCTGTGTGGTGGCATGATTTACATATACAGTATGACAATGTTGTATATGTGTACTATATGACAGCATTATAAATCTATTGTATGGCGCAATTATTCATTTCTACAGTATGACAGCAATGTATATGTGTACTGTGTGGAGGAAATATTTTTACTGTGTGATTGCAATTAGAGACAAGCGAATCAAAGCTGACGAAGTGGAATTCGATCCAAATTTCAGGAAATATTCAATTCGTATCGAATCCGGATTTCCTCACACTTCGTGTTAACGAATTGCATTTTTTCCTAAAATGGCTGCTGCACATGTTAGGACATGGGGCAAGGAACTCTGGGAACACAGGGTCACCCACAATGCCATGCGTGCAGCCAATCAGCAGCCAGCCCTGTGATGTCACAGCCGTAACTGACAGCTAACACCCTGCTCCATAATACCCAGTCAGAGCACAGCTCCGATCCGTGGGTTTAACCCCTTGGATGCCGCAGTCAAACATGACTGCGGCATCCAAGGGGTTCTGCCATGCTACATGCCCTCCTCAGCACCCCCAGTGACGAGATCGGGGCGGGGGGGGGGGTGCTGATATGCATCTACTGCAGCCCGGGGTCTGACCAGTGACCACAGGCTGCTAGGAGTCCCCAGTACCTGGCTGATCCTGCCCAGAATTGAGGAAGTCAGCCTATGCATCTGCATTGGCTGACTTCCTCTATAGCCTGCAATACACGTGTATTGCAGTCTATAGTGCTGAACCAGCAATCAGTGTATCGCTGGTTCAGGTCCCCTAGTGGGACATCACTAAAAACCACTGCAAGGCACAGTGTTCTACACCACTATACAGGCTCTCTACAGGCAGGAAATAGCTGTTTTTTTTAACGTGATTCGCCGCAAATTAATTCGGATCGAATTGTATCGGAAAATTCATCGAAGCTGCGGAATCGAATTTTTGAAAAATTCGTTCATCTCTAATAGCAATGTATATGTATACTGTATGATGCAATTATTTCTACAGTGTGATAGCAATGTATATGTGTACTGTTTTACTTATAAATGGAATATGGCGGCATTATTGGACATTAGGCCCTTGCTGTGTGTGGCCTAAGCATACTCGTACCTGACAACACCTCCTAAACATAATCCGCTAAACACTCCTGCCCTCAATACTTTAGTCATGGTTGGTCGGCCAGCACCATGTAGTCTGAGCGTCCGTTTCAGCACTCGGTATATAGCAATGAATCTGAAGGAACTTGTAAACCGCTTTTATTTGCCAGAAATCTTAATGGCATAATATATCATATGATACGTGAAATCTCATTTATACCTTGAAGAACAAATGTTCCCCGTCAAAGAATCGCGTCGCCTCCGATGTACTTAGTCACGGACAAAGCCCTGGCCAGAAATGGTGTCTGTGTATACATGGGACAGAACACGGCTCAGGACACTTCTGGTGCACACGTATAAACCCGCTGAAGATTTATGGAGGGTGCTGTGAACATTCCTCAGATGATCTCCTTGTGACGGTACTTTTTACGTCTGGCTTATGGCTCAAAAATAAACACAGAAGGTCAATACAGAGGACAGGGTCATGGTAGCCACTTGTGACCATGGTCAGAGTTAGATCTTACTCTGGTTGTCCATGAGAAGCCATTACTGACTGACCCCTGCCCTGCCCAACCCCTTCCCTAAATGACGCATTACATGGCGCTATGGCATAGGTGAGGTCTTCTAGATCAGTGGTTCTCAACCTATTCAAGCAAAGTACCCCCTAGTGAGAAAACGTCCCAATCAAGTACCCCCAATAATGGCCCCCTCAGTGTCCCCACATGTAGTATAATGGCCCCCTCAGTGTCCCCACATGTAGTATAATGGTCCCCTCAGTTTCCCCACATGTAGTATAATGGCCCCCTCAGTGTCCTCACATGTAGTATAATGGCCCCCTCAGTGTCCCGACATGTAGTATAATGGCCCCATCAGTGTTCCCACATGTAGTATAATGGCCCCATCAGTGTTCCCACATGTAGTATAATGGCCCCCTCAGTTTCCCCACATGTAGTATAATGGCCCCATCAGTTTCCCCACATGTAGTATAATGGCCCCCTCAGTGTCCCCACATGTAGTATAATGGCCCCCTCAGTGTCCTCACATGTAGTATAATGGCCCCCTCAGTGTCCCCACATGTAGTATAATGGCCCCATCAGTGTTCCCACATGTAGTATAATGGCACCCTCAGTGTCCCCACATGTAGTATAATGGTCCCCTCAGTTTCCCCACATGTAGTATAATGGCCCCCTCAGTGTCCTCACATGTAGTATAATGGCCCCCTCAGTGTCCCCACATGTAGTATAATGGCCCCATCAGTGTTCCCACATGTAGTATAATGGCCCCCTCAGTTTCCCCACATGTAGTATAATGGCCCCATCAGTGCCCCCACCCTCAGTGGATTGTCCACGTCAGTGCCCTCATACTCAATATAATAGCCCCTTCAGTGCCTCCACATGTAGTATAATGGCCCTCACACATCAGTGCCCTACATGTAATATAATGGCCTCCACATGTAAAATAACTCCCACAGTGCCCCCCACATATAATATAATGGCCTCCACAGTGCCCCCATTCAGTGATGTTTAAGGAGAAAATGGTAAGCTGGATCCCTTACCAACGGGGCGGATTAAGGGTACCATGGGTCTCAGCATGGCTCCCCTATTCATGCCAAAGATCCCTGTGTGAGAATAATGTCATATAGTGGCCCCTCCACATGGTATAATGTCCCATAGCAGGCCCTGCACAGTATAATGTCACATAGTGGTCTCCACACAGTATAATGTCCCATAATGGCCCCCACACAGTATTTAGGAGGTTCATCACTACTATTATACTCTGGGGTCTCTTCAGACCCTCGGAGTATAATGATCAGAGGCCCAGGGGAGATGACAAACATAAAAACGAGTGGTACTCACCTCTCCTGGGTTCTGGTGCTGCTTCCCGTGCTCTTCCAGCCTGATGCGGTCCCTGACGTCATCTGTGGAAGCCAGAACATCATGGGGAGGAGCGCCAGAACCCAGGGGAGGTGAAAAACTCAGTTTTTTTTATGTGTGATCACCTCCCCTGGGCCTCCGATCATTATACTCTGGGGTCAGGGGTGAGGTGGGCTCTCACCGCGAAGCATAAACCTGGGATGGACATACCGCTAGGGGTATAGGTACCGTGCCTTGATAACCACTGTTCTAGATTTATCCTATTATAATAATATGGACAGAGGTTTTCTCTACTTCTAAGAGGGTATACCAGTATTTGTGACACTTCCACAGGATACATCTCCACTATTGTAAGAATGGAGACCCCCTGACCCCCGTCCAGCAGGATTTCCATACAGAGAGGTGGCTGCACTAAAGTTTTTGGAGATGCACAAAAACAGCAAATCCCCCCCTCCCCTTCCCCAATAATATAGCATGTCATATATTCTGTACCTTATTAAAAAAAAATTATAATAAATGAAACTATATCAATACAAAAAATTACAAAAATTCCTCTAATTACATATAATGTCTTGGAAGTACTCTGGTGTCCTCTAGTGATAACTCTACGTACTGCAGTCTACTCTGTACTAAATATGGGACATAGCGTATAAGGGAACGTTCACCCAGCAGCTCCTCAATTTTTGTTATATTGTTATATATCGGGCAAAAAAAAATAAATTACCTTCAAGATTATCTGGTCATTCCTTGTGCTTATGCCCTGCAGGCCAACCAATGTACTTTTAAAAGGGGTTGTCCAGGAGTTTTTTTTTTGTTTGTTTTTTTATGGCCTATCCTATAGCTTATAAACATTTGATCAATGGGGGACGACAACTGGCACCTGCATGGATCAGCTGATACAGTGCACGAAGTCAGAAGCTCTATGCCCTGTATAGGGGCCGAGCACCATTACTGCACCTCAGCTCCCATTGACATCAATAAGAGCTGCATTATAGTAACGGTATCTAGGGCATGGAGCTATCCACTTCCGGCTCACTGCACTGTACAGCACAAGGATTGGATGCACCCCGCTGATCAGATATTTATAGCCATTTAAATTTTTGGCCAAGATAGAGATACTCCTTTAAAAAGGGTACCTGAGTTTTCATCAAAAGTTGAAATATGTGCAGGGTCTTGCTGGGCGGTCTGTTCTCTGGCTGTATAAGCCTTCATACCTGGTGACCTATCAGTTTTTCTGCTGTTAAGAGCCCCATTATAGCTGCTGTTCATTTGCATTTCTCTCTGAGGCTGGGAATGTCTACAATCCAGAGCTGTCTGCTCCCATCCATTACTACTACTACTGGTTTCTTTACATATAATCCTGCCAGGAAGAACTGTAAAATAGCAAACAAATGGCTGAGAAAAAAACATGATCTGGACTGCAAATACACGACATGATACAGCTAAAAATATTTCAAAACACAGAAAAAGCTAAATTTGAGCACAATAACAAAAGCTACTTGCTGTCTATGACTAACATCTCATCAGTAAGAGCACAAGCAGCTAGTCAGAAGTAGATAGACTCTCCTGCAGACTCCTCTCTGTGTAGTGTACAGGAAGAGAAAGCTGTATGTAAAGGCTGTGAAGAGAGACCTGCACCTCCCCTTCCTCTCACGCTGTCATGTCTTGTGCCTGCTTGTGGCTAATGACAGAACTTCCTTAGTAACCGGGAGTGAATAGCAAATTAGTATGAAGGGAAACACCTAGCTGCACTTTAGCGAGGCTTTTCGGGCAGAAAACAGCAACATATTTAAATAAAGTGCATTACATTTTGATCAAGAATTACAAGACTAAGAGAATTTTTGCTACCATTAACTCAGATTTCCCCAATAGGATATATAAAGTCAGCTTTTTTAAAATAAACAATCCCTTTAAATAACACAAAAATAAAGCCAATGCATTTTCTATACAGTAGTTTTGCACTTTTATTACACAATCAGGACAGAAGGAAAATAAAACTTTTTTTTATGCATTCTCCATACACTCTAAACAAGGGAAGCAAAACAAAAACGGCCTACAATAAATGAAAAATTCTTAGAAAAATATAAACAGTAAAACAAAAAAAAATTCTATTCATTTAGGATTAGTCAGCTAATCGCTCAATATATCCTAAAGTGTACTTTATTATTTAATAAATACAATCCTAAACCTTAAAGGAAAATTCTGCAATACTTTTTCATATAATGCTACATTAGGCTTTGACCTTTTTTGTTTTATTTTATTTTTTTTTTAATGTCGATTTTAAAAGCCCACCCTCGACATATGGTTTAAAGCAAGAAAGAAATAATGGAGGTCTGTACTGTTATTAAGGATTTGTCTGGAAAAAGCATTAAGGATTAAGTAAACAAATCCCATTCCAAATTAGAAAAAAAAAAAATATATATATTGGACAAGGAAAAATCTAAATAAATAAAACAAGAAAATATTTTCAGAATTTGCAGTGTAACAAAAAAATTGTTATAACTCTAAATAATGAACAAAAATATCACTGATAAAAAAAAATTTAAAAAAATTAAAAAAGGAGCTTCTGGAGGGGAAAAAAAAAAAAAAAAAAAAGAGGGCGATTTAGTAAATCCAAAATGAATATGGTTTAATGGACTGTTTTTTAATACAGATAAATAAATTAATGTCAGTTTTTAATTATTTTTGGTATTCAATATGCTGCAAAAAAAAAAAAAAAAAAAAAAAAAAAGATAAAAATATCACCACTCAAAAATGTAGCAACACTTATTTTAAAATTTTCATGGGGGGGGGGGAAACAAAAAAAAAAACCACAAGAGAAAATAAAATGTATATATATATATATATATATATATATATATATATATATATATATATATAGTTAAGGTGCAAAAGTCAACTTGCTATTTAAGTGCCTAATAATAAAACATTTAGGGGAATTCTACTTACATATTATAATTTGCCAATTTGTACGTTTAAAAAAACAAAAAAAAAAATTTGAAAAATTCAGTCACTACTTTTGTGCCAACAAGGGGAAATCTATTTACATAGCTTGCTACAAAGAAGGAGCTATTTACTGTGAAGCACCACTGGTTAATGGGGTGGTACAGGATTAGAAAAACATGGCTGCTCTCTCCACAAACAGTGCCACTACTTGTTCACAGGTTGTGTGTGGTATTGCAGCTCATCGTCATTGAAATGAATGAGGCTGAGCTGTAATTAAAGACAGTTGTGGAGCCATGATTTTTTTTAGTACTGGACAACCAGTCTTCTGGAAGCATCTTAGTTATCAACGGGTTTAACTTTGCCTTGATCTTCCACTTTCTTTATAGCAGCCTGAATAGCTTGTTGGTCACCCAAAAATTTGTGAGGTTTGACAGCTCGTAGATTTTCGTCCAGTTCAAGCAGCACAGGAACACCCGTGGGAAGTGAAATATTTATTATGTCCTCATCCGAGATCCCTGCAAGAAAGGAAAAAATTAAGTTTAGAAATGTGTAATACTTTATTTCGCCTTTAGAGGCACTGCAGGAAAACTGATGCCTATAAAGTATACCTAAACTTGTCATTTTTATGGCACCTTTTGTAACATTAAAAGGAATGTTTCACCATTTTTTTTTTATTTATTTAATTAAGACCAGAAGAAATTGTTTTTTTTTTGTCTGAGCTTCTCTGTTCTGTTAACAGCATTTACTGATCTGCTTTACAGCACATTCATGACTATAGGCAGCAAATAGACTGGACTCATTGAGGTCTATGGGAGAGTTTTCTAGATATGCTCAGTGCAGGTAGGGAGAGGAGAGAAGCTGTGACATCATCTATTGTCAGTAGTGATGGGTCACTGGTGTTGTCAATAGGGTTTTATCTTCTATTGTAATACTATATGTGATATAAATGAGGTGTCTGCTGCAAAAAAAAAAAACCCCCTACAGAATTGGCAAGTGTCAATATATTATTAAGCTTAGTTGTGAGAGTGAAAATTGCAGGAAGTCATTTTCCAGTAACACATTTTCAGTTATATCTCTGGTATCATAAAACTTAGAACAGTGGCTCTGGTGTCATTAGAAAGATGGGAATTGTAAGTTTGTGATAATTCCATATAGGGCTGGACAATTAATCAAAAAAATAATCAAAAGTGGCCATCAACCCGGATAACCGTCGTGATTTTGTGCATGTTGGTTATTTTGCTTCTATTATAACATTATTTGCACTTATTATTTGAGTTTTTAGCTGCAGTTTCGTTCAGACTGAAAACTTACAAGCTGAAAATGCTACTATATGCTGTGGTCTTGTCAGATCAGAGGCCCATGGGAGGTGATCAAACAAAAAAAAAAAAAAAAAGGAAGTGTTTCTCACCTTCACTGGGTTCCGACGCGTTTTTGTCTTCGTCCTCTTCAGGACTCCTGAATGGCATCAGGGTTGCAAGCGTCACAACGTGTGGCCCACGTGACTGCTGAGACCCAATCACAAGCCTCAACAGTCCTAGGCGTTAGTCAGGCTTGAAGAGGACCAGGAGAAGCTCCAGAGCACAGAGGAGGAGTGTAACACTGCTTTTTAGGTTTGCTCACCTCCCATGGGTGTCCTCTAATTATACTCTGGCGTTCGAAGAGACCCCAAAATATTATAATAGTTTTGGTTCGGCCCAAGGGCAAACCTTGCAACATGTACTCGTACTGTAAAAGGGGTGTAATAATACAAGTAGATGAGAATCTCATCTTCCATATGACACCCAGACCACGGTTCTAAGTTTCTCATCTATCTGTATTATTTCCATAGATATTAACAGTTCAAAATACAGTCGGGATTAGGAACAACTGTAGTGGCCTATATGGCAATCCC
Source organism: Leptodactylus fallax (assembly GCA_947044405.1). Classification (NCBI taxonomy): domain Eukaryota; kingdom Metazoa; phylum Chordata; class Amphibia; order Anura; family Leptodactylidae; genus Leptodactylus; species Leptodactylus fallax. The sequence goes on from CAMRHE010000180.1 coordinate 3,571,663, forward strand.
GAATAATATGGATAGAACTGTGATCTTGGTGTCATATGAAAGATGAGAATCTCATCTTTCATATGACATCATAGTTTTATGTTTTATAATGCCCGAGACATCATTGTCTGAAACTCCCCTGTGTTGTTACGGAGAAACAAGTGGTGCAAGAAAAATCTATTTATCTGAGACAGACAGATCTATCTATCTCAGATCTTAGATAGATAGATCTAAGACAGACAGATCTATCTGTCTAAGATCTGAGACAGATAGATCAGTCTGTCCCAGATCTATCTATCTCAGGTCATAGATAGATAGATAGAACCAAGAGGTAACAGATTTTTATTTAGTAAAGGTCACTCGGGACGAAGGAGCAGATATAGATATAGTATATAGTTACACCTTGAACTTTCCTTGCTAGTCCTCTGACATAAGGAGAAAGGTCACGCTACGGTCCTGGACAGACACTGCCAAGAAATGTCTGACCACACAAATCTGCCTAGGAGCGGTGCGTGCAGAGCCAGTATACACACGGATATCTCTGCACTAGTGTATCTACAGGACTGCCGGAGTGGCCTCTTTACACAGACACAAAAAGATAAGCAAGATATGCTGCAGCATTAGGAGACAGATTTGTTATTCCGGAGTCTGGAAAAGCTGGGTGACCACTGTTGAAGCTTCTGGTAGTCAGCCAGCTTTACCATAAAGAGATAGGGATTAGAAACAGCTAAATACGGTTTTTAACAATTTGAGGATAAACCAAGGATTTACTGGAGATTATTTATTTATTTTTTTATTTCTAATTTAGAGGAAAAATAAATAATCTGGTCCTGCCCGACCGATCAATGAATGTTCCGAGAAAGTTACTGGAGGCAATAAACAGATCAATACCCCACCCGGGATATCAGTCATGGCTTCTGTACTTTACTGCATGAAATAGCACAGAAAAATGAGAAATATCTATCGACAATATATCTAGATTGGCCTAGATAGATGTATAGCCTGTCCTAACTATCCCATCTAATAGCTATATGTGTATCATATCTATCCAATACCTAACTATACTATCCATAGTAATATCTATCATTTATTATATATATATATATATATATATATATATATATATATATATATATACACATATACATACACACAGGTATATATTTATATACACATGACAAATATGTGCTGACCTCATCAGATATGATATCCTACTATCTATCTATCATATACTATGTATTACAAGTTACACACCTGGGCTTTATAGTATAATATATTACGGTGTGTGTGTGTATATATATATATATATATATATATATATATTTATTAGAGGCATGTGCTGACCTCATCAGATATGGCTGCCAGTCATCATACATAGCTCGCACAGTGCCAGGGAGCTGTTTTTGGAAGAGATACTTTAACCTTCCTAATCTGGCTCCTGGCCCCGCTCCTATATATACTGCCGCTTACTATACTAGGTATACAGATTTATCATGTACATGAAGGAGAACATCGCCATTTACAACTGAAAAGCCATAAAGACCTTATACTGTACGTCTCACAGCTGAGCCTTTGTTACAGTTGTATCCAGTATAGACAAACCCCATGGAAGTTGCAATGGCTTTGGTGATGGTCACTCAGCTTTCCCCGAAAATCCTAAAGCTGGGAAATCTGCCAGGTTGAATACCGTGATGTGACATTCAGGACACTGGGCGATAACCCACACACCTGAATTTACTCCTCCTCAGGGGTTATCACCCAGCTTTCTTGAGAACAGATAATACAAAGCTGAAGAGAATTGGGACGACCAGAAGAAATGTTCTGTACTGTAGGATGTAACATAAAGGAATAAGTCAGGTCAATGTCAAGGTCACCGTCCTTTCCTCCGCGACGAGAGTTGTCTTTGTAGTGTCAGTAGCGGCATTATGTGATCCTAATGACGGGGTAAGGATTCTCGGATACACTGGGCAACAATAAGGCTTCCTACAAAAACAGGATAAAGGGGTGCCCCGCAGGCCTTCCTGCTGACAGTGAATTCACAGCTGCAGACGTCTATTAGCAAGAAATACCTAAGGCCCCGGAGTAGTAAGGTGGTGTTCACATCTGCTTCGGAGAAGAAAATCCTGCACGGAGGCCTTATTCCTCTGCCGGTTGGTTGGGGCGTTGATCAACCATTCACAAGGAGGCCTTAGGGGAACTTTCGGCCTCCTGATTACTGGGGATAATAAAGTATACTAAGAAATGAATGGGGATGGCGCTGTTTACTTGTAGTCCGCCCGACCATAAGTTATGCAATGTCATAAGGAACTAAAAGTGGAATCTTTCTTTCCTAGGCCAAGCAATTATCCCGTATAAAGCTCGCCATGCGTGAAGAGCGGCTCCGTGTACGGTATAATTACACCTCCAGGGCGGATTTTCACCTAGAATAAAAAATTATTTCCTCTTAATGCAAGACATTACCGGCTCTGGTGTCACGTAGACTTCTTGACCCATTGCCAGTAGGACTAGGAGACTATAAACAGAACTTTGGATTTGTTAAAGGGACACTTAATGCAAAATTTATAGGCTGAGGGCCTATGGCAGGGATACAGAGGACACCAAAAACAGCCTCAATGGAGGGAAATACTGTTACCTATACCCATCAATGCCAAAAAACTGGCATTGGTGGGTTTAGTTGCGGCCCATGGCCTTTATTTGCAACAATTTACGAAAATGGGCAGAGAAAAGGGCAGGGACGACTCGGCCTGACAAGTTTACTATAACTGGTGCAAGTTATATAGGAAATCTACGCCAGTCAGATCTGCCCCAGAATGGAGATCTGCACCAGTCATATATGGCGTAGATTTCATATATGAGAGGCCGGAGCCCCTTACTAACCCAGGCAACTCCCCCACTAGCTGGGGAACCGATTAAGACTGGCGTACGAAATGCCAGTCTTAATAAATTTCCCCCACTGTGTCATGCTCCGCCCCCTCAGGCCCTGTACAAAGCATAACACAAGAGGCCAAAATAAACAGAAAAACCGTTCCAGTTGCCCATAGCAACCAATCACAGCGCAGCTTTCGTTTTTGCAGAGAAGTTTGGTCTGATTGGTTGTCATGGGCAACAAGGCCAGCACTAATAAATAAGGGTTAATATAGCTATTTTACCGGGCATGTTTCTTCCTTTTCTGGCCTTCTAAGATTGAAGACCTATCGTAAGGATGGGTCATCGATGGAAAATCAGGGGCTTCAGCACCCTGGACCCCTGCCAACCAGTTGTTTGAAGAGCTCCGTGAGGTCACATTTACTGGTCACATGACCTGCTTGAGGCTCAGTCCCATTCACCTGAATGCAATACCAAGCACAGCCACTATACAATGTACGGCGCTACTCTGAATGCCAGCGTCTCTTCAATCAGACGATTGGGGGGCATCATCAATCTCAGTTTAAGTCCCACCTCAAGGACTGCATCACAATCTCGCCCCAAAATGGGCCGGACCTCCATTTTCAGGCACGGTTTGTCTAAACTCCACCCTTTTAAAGTAAACCCAGCCCTTTTTTTGGTCATGGACATGCCTGAAATTGTTAGCAAAGATTCCTGACAAATTCGGGACGGTTGGCAAGTAGGTTAGTAGAATATGGCAAACACCGTGCGGTTTTCTTCTCCATTCACATCCAAAACAAATTCAGAATACTGCAATGCATTGTGGGAATTCAATGAAAAGGTACATAGAGCTAAGCGGATAGATCACGTGTCCGACCGCGGCTGGCAGCTAAACTGCTGCTTGTGTTCAAGGTAGAGGCGTAGCACAGGGGAGGCGAACATGTCCAAGTGGGCCCCCAACTTAGGTATACCGATTATTATCAGTATACCGTATAGTGGTATATAGCGGCTCTACACGGGGCTCTGCAGACCATTTAGGTGAATATAGGGCAGTAACATTTAGTGACGTCTCTGACTAATCGTTCCCATTTCCCGTCTCTTCCATCTGGACCGCCATGACCGTTTCTTCCAGTCTAGTTTGCAGCACAATCTTTGGCTCCTCACTTTTCTGGGCACACCCATCCTGCTACTACCCCAATTATAAAATATATCCTATAACCCCCCATAATGAGTAATATTCCCAAGTGCATCTTTATATTAACTTTCCTGTGTACCCCCATAAATAGTGCCCCTTATTAATAGTGCCCCAGGTGTTTCCTAATTAAAAGGTAAAAAAAAAAAAAAATTATTGGTGTTCCAATACCCGGGACCCCCAGGATCAGCTGTTTGAATGAACTCTGGTACCTGTTTAAGTGCCGTGACCGCTTCTCTGTTTACATAGTGTCATTCCTCTCATAGCGGCCATGTCATGTAACTAAAGCCTGGTCCTATACACGTCTATGTGACAAGGCTGGAATTATATCACACGGTCACTATAAACTGGCAGCGAGTGATATAAACAGGCACCATAGCCCCTCCATACAGCTGATCAGCAGGGATTCACTGATCTTTTATTGATGATCTATTCTGAGGAGAGATCATCAATAAAAATAAGCCGGAAAACTCCTTAAGGCTAAAGCCCCATGTGGCGTCCCGTAGCAAAAAGCGTTGTGGGAAAAACCGCGGTGGCGACGCATCGCGTTTCTTCCACCAGCGCTTTGCACAGGTTTCCTCTGCAGACTTTCTGCTTCAATTATATCTAAACCGCCGGCGCTCCGCTGCACGTATTTTACCGCAAAGTGGGGATGGGATGGGGCCCCATGGGAAAAAAAACTGGCATTTTACAGTTCCTGCAAATCCAATCCACACATTGCGGAAAAATACGTGCAGCGGAAATCACCGCATGTCAATTATACCTACGGAAACACTGGCGGTTTCCCTATAGGTATAATGGAAACAGAAAGACCTTCTGTGAAAAGCGCTGCAGGGATAACCGCGGCAGTAACGCATTGTGGTTTTTTCCGCAGCACTTTTTTGCTGCGGCCCGGTACGTGGGGCCTTAGCCTAATAAAGCCCAAGTACCACCTTAGTTAAATTAATTGCCCCCTCATATTATGCCCCTGATTCCCCCTGACATAAATACTGCACCTCTAATGACCCCTTACATCAGTGACCACCCCCTTATATTCATAATGCCCCCTAATATAAATAACCTTCCCCCTTGTATTCATAATGCCCCCCCAATAACCCTTATATAAATGACCCCCTTATGTTCATAATGCCCCCTCCCTTTTAGTTATAATTCCGCCCTCCTAGCAACCCCTTATACTATTAAAATACCCAAAACTAAGCTTTAAAAAAAAAAAAAAAAAAAAAAAAAACAAGACAAAAGTCATACTCGCCTACCTGCGATCCTGATGAATGGAGCCGCCGCCTCCTCCCTGTCCATGCACAGGAAGTCTGCGCCTCAGCGGAGGAGGCGCGATGTTGTGACGTCATCGCGCCCGCCTGTGCCGAGAAGCAGACGCCTGTCTGTGTTCTCGTTGTCTTGTAAACCGCAAGCCACATGAGGCCTGTTGCAAGAAGGGTTTTAACTAGATCAGTGTCTGCCCCCACCAGCTACGCCACTGGTTCAAGGGTAACTAGCAGAATTGTGAATGCAGCTCTGGAGTTGAATGGAGAAAAGACCAAAACAAGGAGACGGAACATCAGTATCTGCCACAGAAAGCTATTTCAGGAGAGCAAAAGGTTCTTAGATAAATGTTTAGACAGGACTAGTTTTTATACACATGGTCCGTGACGGGACTATGTAGAAAGATTAAAGTTTTAAAGGGGTTTAGTCATATAGAGTCCCCCCCCCCCACTAGTCAGACAAAGGCTTCCTCCATTAGTCAGAGACAGGCCCCATTAGTCAAATCGAGGCTAACCCCTTCCCATTAGTCAAAGCAAAGCTCCCCCCTCACCCCCATTAGTCAGAGTAAGGGCTCCTGCTGCAGGATCTACTAATGCATTGATGGCCTTTGATATCCATTGATGCTTGTAATGACTCATTCCTCCCCTAGGGGATACAAGGACTCTAGTGCAGGTTTCGGCAAACCCAGGCACACGTGCCAAGAGTGGCACGCGAGGCTTATTTCCCTGGCACGGGCAGCCCGAGTCCTCGCCCAGAGTATAATAAGCGGAGCCCCAGGGGAGGTGAGAAAACATAAAAAACAATGTTACTCACCTTCCCTGCATTCCACGACAGCTCTGTGCTCTGCAGGTGCTTCTGCCTGATGTAAGATACCACTGATTGGGCCTCAGGGGTCACGTCGGCATCATTACACATAACGCTGACATGACCCCTGAGACCCAATCAGCGGTTGCTCACGTCAGTCAGAAACGCCGAAAAGAACAGAGCTGCTGCGGAGAGCAGGCAAGGTGAGTACCATTGTTTTTTTTATGTTTTTCCATCTCTCTTGGCCCTCCGCTTATTATACTATGAGGTCTGAAGAGACCCTGCAGTATAATAATAGCTAGTGAGTGTCAAAAATTGGAATATTATAAAAGTTAGAATATTATATTGTGTGCAGGGGCCGCTATGGGACATAATACCGTGCGCAGAGGCCGCTATGGGACATAATACCGTGCGCAGAGGCCGCTATGGGACATAATACCGTGCGCAGGGGCCGCTATGGGACATAATACCGTGCGCAGGGGCCGCTATGGGACATTATTCTGTATACCGGTGTGTTTTTCAACACAAAACACACAGGCATGCGTCCTGAAGCATCTAGTGGCAGCACTTCTGTGTTGCGGTTTGTGGTATATGACTTTAGTTTAGGGGTCGTCAGACTTACAATTATTGACCGGCACTCCGAGTACTTCATCTTTGATTTTTTTATTAAAATCGGCACGCCGAACAAAAAAGGTTGCCTACCCCTGGTCTAGTGGCTTCCCCAGGCAATAATCGCTGATCACAGAGATCCAGACTGCAGGGCCCTTCAGTATACACTTGGTAGACACCTGTTCACTAGTCCAATGGTCCTGCTTGGACAACTGCTTGTTTTTGGGTTGTTCCTGTCTGAAAGCGAAGGAACCCAACAAGCATATTGTATCAGGGTGTCAATACTTATGCAATTCCCTAAACTAATCCAAAGCAGCGCTTCCCTTTAAGAGTCTACATTTTTGGCAGACGTTTACAATAACACAAGTAAAAAATTAAAAAAAAAAAAAAAAAAAAAAGGTTTTGGCCGTGGTCAGTATCGCACAATAAAAGCGACCTGTCAGCATTTGTGGTCTGCTGCTTACTAGGAATGTGTACATGGTCTGGCTCCAAATTGTTTCAAGCGATCACCCAAGCTTAGTCTTGTGTCATGCTGCCATCCGGGACAAAAGGGGCATTAAAGGGAAAAACAAAGAAAAGCTTGATACCCACCCAAAAATCAGAGGCCGCTGCGGCCAACATACAGCACCCAATATCCTAACCTGCAAAAACATCCTTGTACCCAGGAGTACCCAACCATCAGAGGACACATAATCGTCATGGTTTCATAATATAGTTGTTAAACTGATGCTCCCCCCATTATTTGGGTGGGTGGGGGGGGGTGTATACTTTTACAACATTTTTATTTTTCTAAGACAAAAATGAAGTAACTTTGCAAATAGTCTCGATTAAAAATCTGCTTCCATTTTGTGTACACATGTACACAGCTGCTATGCAGTAATACAAGTCTCCATGGTAACAGACTACAAACCAACCTAGTGTAGTCTAATCCAGAAACCATAACCAGAAATCTGTCACCTACTTATATTCGGACAACCTAAGAACATGGTCAAGGATATCCAACATATCTGGGCCACATCTATCGTTCGGCAGATGTGACCCCCTGCTGACCAAATTGTAACAGGACTAGGAAAATTTTTAACTAAAGAAAGTACATCCATGTTTTTAAAGGGGTTGTCCACATGATAGGTGATAAGTGTCTCTGTGATGGGGGTCCTGCTAGGACCACCCACCGATCGTAATCCCTGGTTTGAATGGGGTGATGGTGGCTCAAGGTCCTCGCCATTCAAGTCTATGGGACTGACAAAGATAGCCAAGCATAACCCCATCAAGACTGACTAAAGCAGCAGAGAGCCATCACTCCATTGAAGCAGGACCTCCACCATTGTGATCGATGGAGGCCCCAACAGTGATTTGGGTACTTATCTACTATCTAGCAGGTTCTTATGATGGGACAACCCCTTTAAAGTCAATGGCTGACCATGTGGGCTCCAGAAAAATGGAGCAGTGGTCGATGAAGCCACCCCCCTCCCCAATTTTCTATGCATCGTAGGTAGTTTATCCTAAAAGATACAAGACATGGTGGTACCAACTTGACCCGATAAAAGGCGGGTTATTGGACATACAAAAATATACAGGACTCACTCATATGGGCAAAGAACCTTCAGGAAAAATAGAAGAAAAAAAAGTTTTGGAGGAATTTCCAAATTGGTTCTCTCCCGATTATATTGTAGATCGGTGGAGGATTATCAGAAGGAATTTTGCTATGTAAAATTTTGACAAAAAAGATAAAAAATTCCACTCTACCTTCCAAATGTTTTAATAAAGCCCTCGTGCTGTTCCCGTGTGCGGATATAAGAACCCGTTTCCCTTTTTTGATTTCGGGCGCAATCTCCTCGTTCCAGTAGGGAAGGAGCCGTTCCAAGACTTGCTTCAAACTCTCCGATTTCGGCAGCTTGTCTTTCTGTATGTCGCAACACGTATACCTCCGATCCGTGTGGATCTCCTGATAGTAAGGATGGCTCTCATCGATGGGAGGAGGGGCAACGTCATAGCTCCTCCTCCAGATCTTCACCTGCTCTTCTCCATGGTTCAAGGCCAGTTCGGCTCTGTTCAGACCAATGAGCGCCCCGTAATGTCTCTCGTTGAGTCGCCATGAGCTCCGGACCGGGACCCACTCTTGCCCCAGTTCTTGCATTACAAGCCAAGCTGTTTGGATGGAGCGGCTCAGGATTGACGTGAAGACTAGGTCAAACTCAAATCCCAGAGACTTTAAATGCTTGCCGCACGTCTCAGCTTCTCGGAGTCCGTCCTCGCTCAACTTTTGGTCGACCCAACTGCAAAATCGGTTCTCGATGTTCCAGGCACCCTCGCCGTGCCTCAGCATTACAAGTTTGTATTTGGACATTTTGTAGATCTCTTCTCCAGGGCAGAGAAGACGTTTACCTGATGGAGAAAGAGACAAGATATTATGTCCTGTACTCTAGTCACATCCAAAGCAGCGTTAAAAAACCTACTGTCATCCATACTTTAAAAAAGCAATGCTCCGGTGACTCTGGCACAGATGGAATTTTTTCTCTAGCCCCCACCGTTCCTGAGAAAATGGTGCTGCTAGTTTTAGCACCAATATGCTAATTAGGTTCTCTGCAACACCGATTGCTCGGGAATGGTGGGGGCTAGACAAAAAAATTCCAACTCCATTAGAAAATGCAAAAAGTTGGCGCTGAGCTCCCATAATGCAACATATTTTCTAAAACTGTAAATTTCCCACAATGCTATGAGAATCAGATGAAGCTATGGCCCAGAGACTTTGAATGGAGCGACAGTCATCTTTGGGTCATGGCTTTGGTGGAAGCACCAGCAATAAAACACTAGTCAGTGAATAGGTGATAAGTTTTGATCTTGGAACAACCCCTTTAAGTCTCACCTGGTGCCATTTTAACTTTTCACCGCTTCCAACCAATTCCAACTCTTCACATGCTTTAATAGGCACCGCTCCACTGATTCCGGCGCAGTTGGAATTTTTTCTCTAGCCCCCACCATTCCCAAGTAATTTTTGCTGTTATTTTCAGCACAATTATGCTCTCTGCTTTCAGGTGGGCAGGCCCTGTCTTTTTTTGCTCCAACCCTGGGACCGCCCACCTGACAGTAGAGAGCATAACTGTGCTGAAATTATCAGCACTGATTGCTCAGGAACGGTTGGGGCTAGAGAAAAATTCCAACTGCAATGGTATCAGTGAAGTGCCACCTATTGAACGGTGCTAAGAGTTGGAGTTAGTGAGAGGTCCCCTTTCAATCTAAAGTCCAATCAAATTAACATAAGGGCTTATAAGTCTGCAAATATCTCTGGACAGCATAAAGTTTTCACTTCACCAAAGCTGTAATCTGCTGGAGAACCTATTAGCAGGTGTTCAACTTCCCTACAGCGCCTCCACAGGAGAAACTGAGTATTACGTGGTGCCCTTTTGAAATCAATGAGCTGTGGGTCCTCCACATTATAGATATGTTCTTTCTTGCTATTCTCCTTCCGGGATAATTGATGAAGGTCCTAAATAAGGGACTCCTGGGTATAATAGGTGGCCTTAAAAAAAATTCTGGACCAGGTAACCCCTTTAAATTTGTACATGGATGGTGTAGAGTTACTGTTCTGCAGCATGTATGACCAGAGCTCCACTATTCAGGGAAAAAGCCAAAACTATCTTGGTCCCTTTATTTTCTACATCAACAAGGGGGTCCCAGAATCCCCACCCACCAATCACAGTAAGGATAACTTAAAGGGGAACGCCTATGTTTCTAACAGAAGCATTTGATGACATATTTAAAGTGACAGAACATCCATATTGTACACGTGCAGGCTGCCCTCGCTCCTAATAGTATCTGACATTTATGAAACCGGAATATCAGGCGCATGGATTTGGCACAAGTAAACAGAAGCCCGAGGAGGAATTGTGCCGCGTCCAACGCGCTCCATATATAAAGTCAATACCTAAAACCTGCTGTACATGCTACAGTAAAGCTGGGTGTATACAGAATGTTTATCCAACAGTATGCACATAATGCACTGCATATAGACACATCAACGTATCTGAAGACATAGCAGAGCGGAGTTTGTCATCTACCTCTTGCTCACTGCCTTGTGACTAAGAAGTCATATTTATATGATCAATTCCTCTCTATCCCTGGTGTATACCCTATAGCGATGGTAGCCATTTTGTCAAGTGACTTCACTGTGGACTATCTGTTATCACCCGCCATCACAGGGGTAAGGTAGGTAGATTAAAGATGTACTATTTTTCTATTCTAGGCCCAGAAAGACTATTTTAAAGGGGTCCTCTGGCACTTTACATAATATAATAGTTTAATATACAGTTTACCGATATAATGCCCATAAGCTCCTTAAAGGGGCTGTCCAGTATAGAAAATGTTCTCCTCTTTCCATATCCTCATCTTTTACAATGTAGAGCTATCAGAAAGAGTATCTCTCGCTCTGGAGGACCCGTCCTGGCCTGTATGATACAGACAACCCATTGGTTTGGATGGACATTGTGTAATGCTTCATTACCCCTGTGGTGGCGCTGCAGGGACAAGGAACACACAATGTCGAGATTCCCTCTGATCACATCTGATTCATTGGGAGTCTCAGAAGGGGGAACTCTGTGGTCAACAGATTTTTTTTAACAAGTAGGGGTTGTCTAAAGCGGAGAAACCCTTCACAGGGACTCTCAGCACCGCCAACCACTTCAATAGGAGAGCCGTAGCTGTGATCAACTGATCCTGAGACCCCCGGCAATGTAGTATTCTACGGCAACTATTTAGATGGATGGGCAACCATATCATACATGGGTGTCCCAAGTCCGTCAGAACAAGAGCCGATTGTTAGCTGCTCTCTAGTCCGGAACACACCAGGGTGCCCCAATCGGGGTGACCCTCATTAATGTTTTCTATATGCCCTTCAATAATGTAGGGGGTCAGGAGTTTTCCAGTAAAGCTCGCTTCTTTTCAGGTATGACCTTATTCACAAAATTGTAAAAAATAGCCATCAAACAATTAGACATGTCCCAATTGCGGCCATTTTCATGGATCACTCTATAGACTCAAGTCTGTGAGGTGGCGTGAAAATGGATGCCACAAGGATGCACATAGGCCATCGGTGTTTGATGGTCGACAAATGGACATGGCTGTTTGAATTTAGTCCTACAAGTCTCTCTTGCAGAGGGGGCAATGGGTGGCATTTACTAATCCGGTTTATGGTAGAAGATGAAGGTGAGGCTTTCAGTAATAGGCCCTGTTCATATTTATGTGCCATTTTATGTCCAAGTTACCTATGAAACTGCCTCTAGTGTCTGTGACATAAGGAAATTACCCCATTGTGTACAGGGACTGAATATTGCATCATAAGAGTCAACATCTGTGTTGTCAGTTCAGTTTTCTGTTCCGTCATAGGTGTCAGATCCTTCACATGACACCAATGGACTTCACTGACTTTTACCTGGGTCCATCAGCTTCCAACATGGCGTCAGACATTTTTGACTGAAAGAATACCACGCTATACTCCATGCAAGACAACATCTGGGACGGAGGCTCCTGACGAAACTGCGACAGATGTTGACGCAAACTAAAAAGACCTTTTCACCACCTCCTTTTCATCCTTTAATAGGCGCCCCTTCACTGATTCTGGCGCAGTTGGAATTTTTTTTCTAGCCCCCACCATTCCCAAACGGTGCAGTTAGTTTTGGTGCCTGATATGTTAACTAAACTCCCCAATATCTACTGGGTGATGTCAGGCAGGAGCAAGCAGGGGGGCGTGACTATGAGCTGTTACATTGCCTGTCTCTGATTGCTGCTCTAAGTCACTCCCCCTGCCTGACATCACCCACTTTATATTAGGGAGCTTAGTTAACATATCAAGCACCAAAACTAACTGCACTGATCTTTTGGAAACGGTGGGGGCTAGAGAAAAATTCCAACTGCGCCAGAATCAGAGGAACGGCGCCTATTAAAGGATGAAAAGACCTAATATTACCCCACCATTGTATCATCCAGGAAGCAGAGATATGAGGTGATGTTTGTTGTCTTTCTTCTTTAATAGTTAGAGTAAGAGAATCGCCAGTGACCACAGCTTTTTGGGACAGCTGTTAAAGTAGCTCTACAATACAAGATCCTCACCTAACAGTACCTCATATCTCAGCTTCCTGGGCCCCCTGACTGTGACATGGGGTAATTCGCACTTACTTACGAATTTTCTTATAAGCCGCACCTGATGTGAGCCGTCATCAGCTAAAATCTCCATGAGTCAGGGCAAGGAACAGAAGCATGACACGCAGATTTCCTGTCTGACAACCATGTCAAATAATAACAATAATAAAGAAAACATGTGCAGATGTCAATGCGAGGAAGTGAGTGACACTCAAGGACGAAAGATGGAAAGTATAAGACAGGCCGGGGGAAGGCATAGTGAGAAGTTATGGGAAACTGCTTGCTTAAAACAAAAAAACAGGTAGTAGAGCTGAGTTTGTCAGATGGGGTTGCTATTTGGAACAACACAAAGGGTTTCTGTGGTTTCCTTAGGGCTACAAGCAATAAAGGCGAAAATCTAAATGTCCAACTATTCAGCACATCTACAAATGTAGCAGAGCTGACTTTTATTATCACTTACATAGGACTGCAGCTATATATTTCATGCAAAAAAAAAAAAAGTTAACTAACCAAGTTGTCTCCAGTGCAGATAGATAGTTGCTGCAAAGACCAACTCAGCTCTACTACATGCACAAACAATACAACTCCCAACACACATTCAGCTCTGCTACATCCACCAATATATACAGCAGATCTAGTACGGCTGTGTTGGTCCCTGCATCATGCCCACCTATACAGTGCAGCATCCCATAGAGTAAAACACACATCCAGCTCTGCTACATCAACCAATAAATACATGTAGTACAGCTGAACTGGTCTCTGCAGCATGTACAGTGCAGCACTCATACAGTTAACACATAGTCAGCTCTGCTACAGCAACCAGTATGTACAGATGTAGCAGAGGTAACCCCAACTTCTGCAATTTTTGTGATAGAAGACAACAAAATACTATGAAACGTCATGGAAAAAACAATTGCAGAAGTTCAGCTAGTCTCTGTGCCAGGCACACACATATTCAGCCCTGCTACATCTACCACTATATACAGTATATAGATGTAGTACACCTCAGTTGGTCTCCACACCATGAATACACACATTCAGTTCTGCTACATTCACCAGTATATAAATTTAATACAGCTGAATTGCAGTCTGCAAACACAGATTCAGCACTGCTACATCCATCAGTATATAGATATAGAACAGCTCAGTTGGTCTCCGCACTAAGTACACACACATCCAGCACTGCTTCATGCATCAGTATATACAGTTATATATATATATATATGTAGTACAGCTGATTTGATCTGTGCACTATGCACACACACATCCAGCTCTGCTACATGCACCAGTCTATAGATGTAGTAGAGCTGAGTTGCTCTCTGCACCATACACACACACACACCCAGCTCTGCTACATGCACCAGTCTATAGATGTAGTAGAGCTGAGTTGCTCTCTGCACCATGCCCACACACACATCCAGCTCTGCTACATGCACCAGTCTATAGATGTAGCCCATCAGCATCCAGCGCCTTTGCTACCATTGCTCACCTACTGCAGTAGACAGGTGCTGCAGCCTACAGGAGGTCAGTCCAGGCTCTGCGGCTGCTCCTGGGGGCTCTTCATGCAGAGCAGGGCTATTTTTGTCAGGGCCTGGCTCCAGTAGAGGGGTGCAGGGTGCGGGGCTGTGTATATAAGGCTTGCAGAGCTGTAGTGTTGTTGTTGTGCAGGGCAGGCTCTGCTGCTGCAGCACTGGCCCCGCCCCTCCTCTCACCAGGCCGCTCTACACTAGTTGGTGACTCTAGCCACGCCCATGGGCGACTGTGATTGACAGCGCGGGCGGCCAATGGCGTGCGGGGGATTGTAGGCGCCATGTAGAAGAGCGGCCGTGTTGTCGGTGACACAGTTCAATGGCTTCTTCTGGTGTGAGGAGGAAACTCAGGAGATGTGACTGAACTGAGCCCTGACTCATAATATCAGTGCCTGGTGTATATACAGTATATAACATATATATATATATATATATCATATGTCAGGGCTGTGTCTATATGTAACACACATAAGGGACAGATTAATACATGGCCACCACGCTAAATTCTTTATATTTTACGGTTTCTATTTCAAAACCTCATTTTTAAACCTTTTGGCCATTTAGTTGCAAGATGGCAGCTGTCCAGATAACCATACGGCATCCGCTAAGTCCACACTACCATGGCCTGTCCATTGTTCTGGTCCGTCGGAGAGGAGGACCGCTAAAATAGCGATAACATACAGAGACCGATCGACCCTACTGACTATAATGGGGTTCGTCATTTCAAAACTGAATAAAACGCGCATGTGGAACTTTTTCATCCACTGATTCCAGGCGGACGTTGCGACGGATGGCGCAGATGTGAACGTAGCCTTAGGAGGCGTTGGCATCTGTGTCCTGTCCGTTTTTCTGGCCCTGCGATGGAAAAACGTTTGGTCTGATGACAAAACATATGAGAGACCCTATTGACTATAATGGGGTACATCGGGTATCCGTTTTTTTTAGTCCAGGATTTCTGGCGAGACTCAGACTCCTAGATGTACGTAGCTTTAAGTGCTGCAGTTGCGATTGATATTAGCGGTGGGGGTGAGATGTAAAACATAGCGGGCACCCTCCACGTATGGGACAGGCACAACTCCAGACGTGACCAATCACATACAGTACATGTAGATACTCCATACTGAACCCCTAAATAACCACAGACCGGACCCCTAAACTACTATAGCGCATACTTGCCAATTCTCCAGGCACTTCTAGGAGGCTCCCGAAAAAAGGGGTGACCTAGACTCCTGGAAGAGCTGGTAAATGTCCCGGGTCTGGCAGATACAGGAGAAGTCATGTCAGTCATGCCCGAAAAGGGGGTCACAAGGAAAGGGTACATTTCCTTTTGTTACCACGTACCGGGGAAAGGGGGCGTGGTGATGTAAAAAAAAAAAAAGGGACGTGTCCTAAAATTTTCATGGCTGGTCGACTCCCTCAGATGACACCAAATATAGACCCCAAACCAGAGCCCCTAACTAAATACAGACTCCAAACCAGAGCCCCTAACTAAATACAGACCCCAAACCAGAACCCCTATATAACAAAGACCCCAAACCAGAACATCTAAAGAAATACAGACCCCAAACCAGAATCCCTAAATAAATATAAACCCCCAAACCAGAACCCCTAAATAAATATAAATCCCCAAACCAGAACCCCTAAATTAATATAGACCCCCAAACCATGCCCCTCAATAAATATAGACCCCAAACCAGAATCTCTAAATAAATATAGACCCCCAAACCAGGCCCCTAAATAAATACAGACTCCAAACCAGAACCCCTATATAACAAAGACCCCAAACCAGAACCCCTAAATAAATATAGACCTCAAACCAGAATCCCTACATAAATAAAGACCCCCAAACCAGAATCCCTATATAAACATAGACCCCAAACCAGAACCCCTAAATAAATACAGACCCCAAACCAGAACCTCTAAATAAATACAGACCCCAAACCAGAACCTCTAAATAAATACAGACCCCAAACCAGAACTCCTAAATAAATACAGACCCCAAACCAGAACTCCTAAATAAATACAGACCCCCAACCAGGCCCCTAAATAAATACAGACCCCAAACCAGAACCTCTAAATAAACATAGACCCCAAACCAGAACTCCTAAATAAATACAGACCCCAAACCAGAACCTCTAAATAAACATAGACCCCAAACCAGAACTCCTAAATAAATACAGACCCCAAACCAGAACCTCTAAATAAATACAGACCCCAAACCAGAACCTCTAAATAAATACAGACCCCCAACCAGACCCCTAAATAAATACAGACCCCAAACCAGAACCCCTAAATAAATACAGACCCCAAACCAGAACCTCTAAATAAATACAGACCCCCAACCAGACCCCTAAATAAATACAGGCCCCCAACCAGACCCCTAAAAAAATACAGACCCCAAACCAGAACCCCTAAATAAATATAGACTAGATGGCCTATCCTCCCAGCTAATTTCAGATTGTGCCCCATTGTTCTTGTATTTAGTTTTTTGGGGATTTTTTTTTTTTTTATTAATGTTTTATTAAAACACTTCCCTTCCCAATTCAATAGGGAAGTCCCTAAAATTCAGTAGGGCCTCACTAATATTGACTGCCAGGAAGAGCTGAGGGAGGGAAGAGGATCCTCTGTGAGACCGACAATGTAGCCCCATGAGAAGGCCTGCACATAGTAACTGGAGATGAGGCAGGTTTTAATTTTTTGGCCGGGCCATGCTTTCCGGTAGGTTCTAAGCCTCTAATACAGAGTCACTGTGTCCTTCTGCCTGGCACAGAACAGGACGTGTTCCTTGTAACGTGATGAGATAGTTGTGTAAGACGTCTACAAGCTGGGAGTACCCACCAGCCAAGACTCCTTGATGATAACATGCTATCATCTCCCTGGCTCTTCCCCAGCTGCTCACACTACTCATGTATACAGTATAGTACTATTTAGCACCTAAGAGGTCACTTCAGAGGTGTAACTTGAAGCGCCGGGGTCCTTAATGCAAAATCTGTCACAGGGCCCCACTCCAGGGACTGCAATCTCAGGCAACGTCCACAGCCCCATAGAAATGAATGGAGCGCTGGTCACGCAAGTCCACTGGTGCACAAGAAGGCTTTAGGGGGACTTTGGTCCCTTGTCCTCCTGATCACTGGGGGACGCGGCGGTTGGGCCCCCAGTGATCGGACACTTATTCCCTGTCCTGTGGATAGTGCCCATAACGGCACAACCCCTTTAATTGTGTCAGTACTCAGATCAGGCGCAGTTTTCTACTGGTTTCAATTACAGACAAGGCATCGCAGCTAGATGGACAACATGTAAAGCAAAGGCATTGGCGTAACTATAGTGGTCGCAGTGGTCACGACTGGGCCTAGAAGTCAAGGGGGCCCACAGGTCGCGCCCACCACCTGGTTAAACGTCTTTGATCTCCTTTCTGATTCCCTTTGATGGCCGCAGTTTTTACATCATAAATGTATTCCCCCTGCCCTCTGGTGCACTGGATTGAGAAGATTTATGATACACAGCCTTCCACTGTCAGAAAGGAGAAAACTCACCCTGCAATGGCAAAAATAGGAATGGTCAGCAGCCTATAGTCAAGGAGGAATTAGCTGTGGCACAAAAGGGGGCATGATCTCTATGTTGGGGCCACCAACGGGGTGGGGATGATGGGAAGCTTGTGTGTACAGACATGGTGTGAATTAGTCGTCATGGTGGTCTGGGCCAGATAGAGAAGAAAGGGAAATGCAAATCCTGCTAAAATGTATAGACAGGACACAGTTGAGAGAAGTTGCACAGAGGGGCCCAAGGGTCCTTTGCATCAACCCCAACAACTGTCAGAAGAGTTCGGCTGCGGAGCTCGCTGAAATTAACCAAAATATAGTATTAAAAAATAGGATATCATTTTTTTTTTACATTTGTAAAAATATATTTTCAACAATTTTATCTTATATTAGAGGATGGTGAGTGACAACCCTGACGGCCGCATTATCAGTGCCGCCACCCAGCCCCTATCAGCATCTGCAACCTCATAGAAACTCCCTGTAAACTTTTAACATGAAGGACTCTGTAAAGAAACAAAACTCAGTACTGACATGTTGTCACCTTGTCCCCGCCCCTTTTTTCTTGATGATAGCATCGAAGAAGGGTTAATGGGTAAAATGTAGGTAAAAGGCTGTCTGTGCATTCACCTCTGAGGATGACATCACTTACCATAACGTTTATATAGCTTAGCCCCTTCATCATTGCCACGGCAGACTCAAAAATTGGATTTGTGCGAGGCCACCCTGACTATCAATAGCATCTGTCAGGGACCATCATGTTGAGAACAGTCAAGAAATCAGAAACTTCCGAAATACTAGGGGTCATAAACTTTTGCAAACCTCACTTTTACCTGTCCCAAGTAGACTGATGGGAGTACGTATTGTTCTGCCCTGATGGCGTCCCTTTAAGGGAACTTCCAAGGCTTCTGAGGCCTTACGATAGATCATGAATATTAGATTGGTGGAAGTCCGACTCTTTGCACCCTAACCGATCGGCTATCGACGGTGAAAGAATTTTTGTACATGTCTTATTCCTGGTTCCAACAGATCCGGTGTCAGACTGACCCACCAGAGTAGCAGAAGATCCTTCGGTAGGCCCAGGCTCTAACACAATGTTGGTCCAGTAGAAGACACCCAAATTTGAAGGGTACTATGGTCTGTTTCCTTGGGGTTGTTGGAGTGTGGGCCCCCAGAATCAAGGGACCTCAGTCTGCCCGGATGTCACAATTGCTATATTCCATTGTACCTGCACCCTCAGCCAGTGGTGTCCTAGTTCTATATAAAACTATGTTCCCATCATAAGCATCCCATGATGCCTTTGCAGCAGCTACCTGGCACTGGTTGTTCAAGTTAAGGTTACTGTCCACCAATGTCCCCAAGTTCTTTCCAGGGTCAGTTTTGCTCCCTTCAAGGATCATTGCAGGAGACTGTAGAAATGATCTATATAACAAATATAGAAGAAGTTATAGTGGTTGTTCAGGATCTAGCAAAGTCCTACACCAAGATCCCACACTGATCAGCTGTTTCGCCCATCAGAAGCCATATAGCAGGTACCAGCTAATGGGCGCGTGGTCCAGGTTTTGAACCCTGACCAATCTGATACTGATGGCCTGTCATGTGGATGGCTCATCAGGATGCGACTTTGCTAGGTCCTAGACAACCCCTTTAATATAGTTACTATTGCTGGGGAACATCTGGGACCTTTATGTGGTCTACAGACACCATTAGGACTGTCTCGGAATGTCTTATATGTGATGGTTTTCGTCTGTACACTCATCTTCTGGTGTTTCCAGTCTCCTCTATAGTTGGGTGTAAATGACTTACATATGTTGGTAGTGTTACTCGCGGTGACATGCCTCAATATGACATTTCGAGCAGGCAGAACCTCCTCCGTGGTTGATGTGAACAAGCTTCAACAAGCCACAGCTACTAGAGAGCGTAGATGGTTTTCTATCATATGTTCCATCATATGTTCATTGGTGGCGTCCATTTATCTACCCCTCCTTGCCCCTCTTCCAGTGCCAAGGCATGTGAATCAAAAAGTTTAAGGAGGGGCTTAAAGGGGAATTCCAGTTACAGAAAGTTACCCTATATCCAAAGCATAGATGGTAACTCTGATGGGTGGTGGTCTGACCTCTTTGACCTCCAATGATCACGATAACTGGGGTGTTTTGCGCACCAGTTTGAATGGAGTGGAAAGTTGGAAATGCCGATAGGCCAGAGCGTGGCCATCTCCAGTAGTTCCCACTGAAATGAATGGAGTGGCGACGCATTTTTTTGACCTACTGCTCCTTTCCATATCGGGTGCAAAACATCTTAGGTCCTGTGATGAGTGGGGGTTCGACTGCTGGATCTGTGGGACGTGCTGGAAAAACAAGCCCGGCTCTGGGGGAACTTTTTTATACTGTTTGAGGGTCCACAAGGATGGGACATTAAACTGTGGGGGGATACAAAGGGGACATTATTCTGTTTGGGGGACATTAGGGGGACATTATAGTGTGTGGGAAGACAATGGGGTATGACACTGGGGCTATAAGGGGGCATGATACTTTATGGGAGCATTATGCTGTGTGAGGGCCACTGGGGGGTGTTATACTATGTAGAGACCTTTGGGGGGACATTATACTGTGTGAGAACACAAGGGGGTATGACATTGTGTGGGGGCCACAAGGGGGCATGATACTTTATGGGGGCATTATATTGTGTGAGGGACACTGGGGGGATGTTATACTGTGTGGAGTCCTTTGAGGGGACATTATACTGTGTGAGAACACAAGGGGGTGTGACACTGT
Organism: Leptodactylus fallax; assembly: GCA_947044405.1. Taxonomy (NCBI): domain Eukaryota; kingdom Metazoa; phylum Chordata; class Amphibia; order Anura; family Leptodactylidae; genus Leptodactylus; species Leptodactylus fallax. The sequence goes on from CAMRHE010000180.1 coordinate 3,592,346, forward strand.
GTGGGGGCCACAAGGGGGCATGATACTTTATGGGGGCATTATATTGTGTGAAGGCCTCTGGGTGGATGTTATACTATGTGGAGGAATTTGGGGGGACATTATACTGTGTGAGAACACAAGGGGGTATGACATTGTGTGGGGGCCACAAGGGGGCATGATACTTTATGGGGGCATTATATTGTGTGAAGGCCTCTGGGTGGATGTTATACTATGTGGAGGAATTTGGGGGGACATTATACTGTGTGAGAACACAAGGGGGTATGACATTGTGTGGGGGCCACAAGGGGGCATGATACTTTATGGGGGCATTATATTGTGTGAAGGCCTCTGGGTGGATGTTATACTATGTGGAGGAATTTGGGGGGACATTATACTGTGTGAGAACACAAGGGGGTGTGACACTGTGTGGGGGCCACAAGGGGGCATGATACTTTATGGGGGCATTATATTGTGTGAGGGACACTGGGGGGATGTTATACTGTGTGGAGTCCTTTGAGGGGACATTATACTGTGTGAGAACACAAGGGGGTGTGACACTGTGTGGGGGCCACAAGGGGGCATGATACTTTATGGGGGCATTATATTGTGTGAAGGCCTCTGGGTGGATGTTATACTATGTGGAGGAATTTGGGGGGACATTATACTGTGTGAGAACACAAGGGGGTTTGACACTGTGTGGGGGCCACTAAAGGGGCATTACAATGTGTAGGGACACAAAGGGATTGGGAAGAAAGGAGGCATATGTGGGATTAGAGGTGTGGCTTATTACATGTAAATTTTCCATGGCGTGCTCTGCAGTCCCTCTTTTGGTCATCTGAAAGTTGGGACCTGTACAATGTTAGGTTTTAATGTTATGGCTGATGGGTATACATGGTCACTAGTGGTGCAGTCCCGGAGCTGTAGAGGTCGGAGCTGCTTCTTTAAATGTAACTTTGGCTGGGGTCCTTGATTGTTTGCACTTTTCTGTGCGTGGGCGTCCCATGGCTCCGATTCGCTCGCTTCCTCCTGTCTGACTCATTTTGTGTCCTCATTATGTATACAGAATACCTAGAATAGTGTCCATCTGGACAATGTGGTTTACCACCGTCTAATGCCATGAAAGCAAAAAGGAAGAGCGAGACGCTGAACTGCAGCTGGTAAATGTGTTTAATCAGAAGGAAAAAATGTCCCCGGGTGAGAGGCCCCGTGACCTGAGAGGACACCTCGGGGGACTACACGCTACCCTCAACCTGAGGCCCAGCTCCAGTCTCTGCACCACGCACCTACTGACTATAGGATACAATTCAAGCCTACAGCAGGCTGGAATCACAAGGACTGATGTTTCCGGTGATCAGGACCTCTCTGCCTATTTTTGAAAAATTAGGAAAATTTTTTATATATTTCCCACCCCTCTATGTATAGACCATAGCCCCCAAACACCCTTAATGCATAGGAGCTATACAAAAAGAAATTATGAGATTGCTGGGTCTACTGGAAGACATCTTGAAGGAAGAGACCAGGACAGTGTAGACCTCTGAAGATCAAAGTCCTATGTCCCAGTACAAAGACCTCCGCACCCAGACCTTACACCCTGCAGCCAGACATCAGTACACAGTCTCCAGCATAAACACCCTAGGTCTAGATGGTTCAGTCCCATTACCCAGACCTTAGCACCATAAACATGGCACCTAGACTATAGCAGAGACCTCAACACCTAGATCTAAGAACCCAAGACCCACAACCTTGGCCCAGATAGTTCTGCAACCCCTGCACCCAGACCCCAACACCCAAACCGCTGCACCTAGACTCCAGCACAGAGACCTCAGCACCTAGATCTAAGCATCATGCCATACCCCACAACTTAGGCCCAGATAGTTCAACTCCTTCACCCAGACTTTAGCACCATAACCAGGGCACCTACACACTAGCATAGAGACCTCAGCACCCAAATCGCAGCACCTAAGAGACTGAACCACAAACTAGGCCCAGGTACCTCATCCCCTGCACCTAGACCTCAGCACCACAATCATCGCACATAGACTCTAGCACAACAGACCCCACTACCTAGGCCCAGATAGTTCAACAAGCCCTGCACCCAGACCCCAGCACCCAAATCACTGCACCTAGACTCTAACCTAGAGACCTAACCACCTAGACCCCACTACCTAGGCCCAGATATTTCAGCACCCTGCACCCAGACCTCAACACCCAACTCGCTGTATCTATACCTGGACCTGAGCATGACCAGACCCCACAACCTAGGCCTAGATAGTTCAACTGTACTGTACTATATGTCTGCATTAAATACTTCTACAGTATGAGAATGTAATTTATTTGTACTGCATGGCAGCATTATTTATGAGTATTATATGGCAGCATTATATATTTGTACAAACTGACAGTGTTATTTATTTGTACAGTCCGGTAGCATTATTTATTTATACAGCATGGCAGTATTATTTATGTATACTGTATGGCAGCATTATATATTTGTACATTATGACAGTGTTATTTATTTGTATGATATGGCAGCATTATACATTTGTATGGTATAACAATGTAATTTATTTGTACTGTATTGCAGCATTATTTATGTGTACTGTATGGCAGTTTTAGTTATTTGTACTGTCAAGAAGAAAGCATTATATCATTGTACAGTATGACAATGTAATTTGCTTGTGCTGTATGGCAGCAATATGTATGTGCACTGTAAGGCAGCATTATATAATTGTACAGTATGAGAATGTCATTTGTTTGTGCTGTATGGCAGCAGTATTTATGTACACTGTATGGCAGCATTATTTATGTATGCTGTAAGGCAGCATTATATAATTGTACAGTATGACAATGTCATTTATTTGTGCTGTATGGCAGCAGTACTTATGTATACTGTATGGCAGCATTATTTATGTGTTCTGTAAGGCAGCATTTTATAATTGTACAGTATGATGATGTCATTTGCTTGTGCTGTATGGCAGCAATATGTATGTGCACTGTAAGGCAGCATTATATAATTGTACAGTATGAGAATGTCATTTGTTTGTGCTGTATGGCAGCAGTATTTATGTACACTGTATGGCAGCATTATTTTTATGTATACTGTAAGGCAGCATTATATAATTGTACAGTATGACAATGTCATTTATTTGTGCTGTATGGCAGCAGTACTTATGTATACTGTATGGCAGCATTATTTATGTGTTCTGTAAGGCAGCATTTTATAATTGTACAGTATGATGATGTCATTTGCTTGTGCTGTATGGCAGCATTATTTATGTGTACCGTGAGACAGCATTATATAATTGCAGAGTATGACAATGTCATTTGCTTGTGCTGTATGGCAGCATTATTTATGTGTACTGTGAGGCAGCATTACATAATTGTACAGTTTGACAATGTTATTTGTTTGTGCTGTATGGCAGCATTGCATAATTGTACAGTATGACAATGTTATTTATGTGTACTGTAAGGCAGCATTATACATTTGTACTGTATGATGTTATTTATTTGTACTGTATGGCAGCATTATTTATGTAAATTGTATAGTGGACATATGCAAACCAATCCAGTTTAGTTGGAATCCTAAGAGCCATCTCAGTACTCCCTCAGGAGGGCTAGCACTGTATCCGCTTCAGATTATAAGCAAAACATGTCTGCCCTCAATTACGGCCCGCTGATTTTTTGTAATAAGAAAGCGTCTCCACATGTCCCGATTGTGTTTCATTGGAAGGATTAGTCAACCTACAGTAAATGGGTTTCCACTGGTCGAGTGCATTTGGCGCCAGGACAGTATGAATGAGTCAGCCAGCGCCCGCAGCTAGAAATAAAGAGCCGTGTACAATTCATTAAGATGACAAATAAGAATGTTGTGTTATGTCTGACTGCGAACAGCACAAATATCACATTGCACAAGGTCCCTTGTATAGGATTGTATACCTCCTCTTTCCCTCTGGTACTCACTACCTACATCCTGGACCCAGGTGGTAGATTTGTCATACTCTATGGTAAACTAGAGGGTAAACCCATCACTGTATGTACTATTACGCTCCTAATACCTCCCAACTTGAATTTCTCAGTCAGGTCCTCAATAAAGTGTCTAAACTCCCGCCCGCAGCCATAATCATAGGCGGCGACTTTAACATGTCTTTCTTGGATAGGATGGACTGCCTCACTGGTATAACATCGAATCCTGCGCAGCGAGGCTTATCGGCCCACTTTCTCCGTCTTATTAGTTGGTATTAGTCGATAAGTCCTACACTTTTTACTCTCCCCCCCTCCTAAAGGTTCACACGCTCATAGACTACTTATTTGGTTAGCCCCGAATCACCCCATTACTCTGCTCTGGTTTACCCCCTATTCCTCTCCCTCTACTACTCTTCTAGGCCCGACGGCTCTGACCTGCAACGTATGGCCCGCCTGTGCTACACACTTTCATCTCTCCTCCCCGCACTCTTCTATGACCGTTTATTACCCACCGGGCCTTACCTAAATCATCCAGATTAGCCCCCTCGCATGTTCTGTATTTGGGGTCCTCAGGCCCTTATGCCTGTGCAAATCTGAATCCTCCACAGCAGGCCTTATTTCAGATATACAGTATATGCGACGGTGGGAGTGTTACCTGGGCGAGGCTCTGTCAGATCTGTCCTTGACCATGATTTGGAGACGAGCGGCCAAGACTTCTCGATGTACTTACAAAGAGAATTTCTACAAGATGTTTCTCCATTGGTACCACAACCCGGCCTTGCTTCATTCTTTCAATGCTACCAAAACAGTTGCTTGCAGGAGGTGTGATGGTCCTGGGGCCAACATATTTCATCTTTTTTGGTCGTGTCCTCCAACGTTTTGGTGCAAGGTCCAGGTAGGCAGGTATTGGGCCTTCGCCTCCCACTCCTTCCCCGCATGTATCTTCTCAATAACCCCTTGAACTACTGTTATATATCCTCACTTCTGCACATGCCTCATAGCTAAGTAATGGAGACCGACCCCGTACCTGGAGGAGTTATATGTCAGAATAAGAGAACCTCTCCGTACAGGGGTGATGGTCTCAGGTGGTGCCTCATGGAATAAACTAGGGGGCAGCATTTTTTAAATTGGCTAATTGTGTTATTGCAATAGGTAGGTAGTGGGCGCTCATGTCCTGGCCGCTCCTCTTGGCGGCACTACACTTACATCACAATGCTGAAGAACGCCAGGATGCTACGTCCGGCATCCCTGTGTTCTTCACAGTCAGCTACAGCGCGCCCTGGAGGCAGCAGGGTAGGTCGGCCTAGACATGAGTGTGGACAAGTGAGTAAAAAGTATCGGCCACTACTCTGGGGGTGAAAAGGGGCTCCTAAACTGGGTAGGGTTTAAAAAAAGGGGGTCAATACTGTGTGTGGGTTTTAAAAAGAGGTCATAAACGGTGTGGGGGCCATGAATAGGGGGTCATATGTAGTGTGGGGGACGTAAAAAAAAAAGGGAGTCATATAGTGTGTGGGGTCCATAAAAAAAATCAGTCATATACTTTGTGGGGGGGGTAAAAAAGGGGGTCATATACTGTGAAGGGCCATAAGAAAGGGTCATATACTGTAGGTGGCCATAAAAAGAGGGGTCATATACTGTGGGACCCAAAACAAAAGGAGTCATGTACCTTGTGGGGGGCAAAAAAAAAGGGCGCCATATACCGTGTGTGGGGCCAGAAAAAGGGGGTTGTGTATCGTGTTGTGGGCCAAAAAAAAAAAAAACAGGGTCATGTATCATGTGGGGGGGGGGGGGGCAAAAAAAGAGGGAGGGTTTATTCTATATGGGGGCCAAAAAAGGGGATTTTTTTGATCTGCCAATGGGGCATGTCCTAACTCGGGGGGGCCACATCACGCAACCAAAAACAGCCGGGTTGGGTATCTTTTTTCAAGCGGGGGGGCATTCTATAGTTCACCTTAGGCAGCAGCTAGGCTAGGTTCACCCCTGGGACCGAAGCCAAGATTTTTTTGGGAACCCTGGGACTCCTTAAATGAAGTTATGAAATTGGGCTCCTTAAATCAGACTACTCCTTTAAGAAGTGAAAGTTGAGCTCTGATTGGTTCCTTTGTGTAATATGTAATTTATTATTTTGTGAAAAGGCCCCATGTATAACAAAAAGTTATAATACTTTAGGGGGCAGGGGTGTACACAGAAATTTTCTATAGGGGGCCCCTTAAATTCTCATCAGATTCCCAGTGCAGCAGGAGAGCTTCGGTGGGACAGGGGGACTGCAAGGCGTCAGATTTATTTGTGTAGCCACCACCTTGCATACATTTCTATTGGGGAGGTAGTCGTGGGATGTGTCCAGTGTCAGGCTGTGGTTTCTTGGGCCCCCCAGATAAGATGATTCTGAGGGACCACCCCCTAGGACATAGACCATAGTACCCTTTAAATTTGGGTGTTTTCTGCTGGACCATTATTGTGTTAGAGCCTGGGCCCCCCGGTACTCTAGTGGGCCAGTCCGACACCAACATTATATGACCATAACACAAACACTATATGTCCTGTATACAGGTGACCGAGGATTGTGAGGACATAGACATGAAAACACAAGGGGCGACCGACTGAAAACGATCCAACACAAACTTTATTAAGATCTTTGAAAAAAATGAAATTCCTCTTCTTCTTTCTGTCTGCAAAACACAAAGTTAAATTATGATCATTAAAGTTCATTTTTTTAATAGCACGATGTCTCTACTGATCTATCACCATACAATAATCCAGAATATTACATTATATGCCACTTAAAGGGGACTTCCATCTCTTCGCATCCTTCAATAGTCGCTGATTCTGACACCATTGGAGCTTTATCTCTAGCCCCCGCCATTCCTGAGCTATCGGAGCTGTTACTTTCAGCAGCCATTATGCTAATAAGGCTCTTTACAGTCAGGTGGGCGGTCCTAAATTACCCGTGCCAGCTCAGGACTGCCCACCTGACAGTAGACAACGTCATTAGCATATTGGATGCTGAAACTACTCAGGAATGGCGGTGGGTTAGAGAAAAAGTTCTAACTGTGCCGGAGTCGGTACAAGATACAGTAAAAGAAAGAACCTGAAACATGGGGCATGTAAGTAACAGAAGTAATAGAGTCATTGAGGATTATCTCGCCTCGTCTCGCCCTGTCTGCATCGACTCCACACTTCCTCCTGTGTATACGGCATATATCCAGTAGAGCCTTCACCCCCTGTTATGTTACATGTATAATGACTATGGGTGTAACTCACCTTTCAAAAGAATACAATTGCTGGCCAAGAGTCAACTATTTCATCTGCGGATTTTGCATGCCATATATGAGCACCATAGCCGTGGGTTATTCTAGTTCCTCACTGTGGGCGCAGTCTATACATGACTGTTTATGTTAGGTCCTGTTCACACTGGTCTTAAAGTATGGCTACCCATTATAAGTTGAAAGAATCTGGTAGGATGTGTTAGTACTGGTTACAAAAGATATCTATTACATCTATGACAGTGTGAACAGGGCCTAAAGCCAGCCCTACAGTCATGGCCAAAAGTTTTGAGAATGACACAAATATTCTATTTTCACATGATCTGCTGCCCTCTGGTTTTTATGTGTGTTTGTCAGATGTTTTTATCACATACAGAAATAGAATTGCATTCATATTATGAGTAACAGAAGCTTATATTGACAGTTAGAATGAGTTAATGCAGCAAGTCAATATTTGCAGTGTTGACCCTTCTTCTTCAGGACCTCTGCAATTCTCCCTGGCATGCTCTCAATCAACTTCTGGACCAAATCCTGACTGATAGCAGTCCATTCTTGCAGAATCAATGCTTTAATTTTGTCTGAATTTGTTGGTTTTTGTTTGTCCACCCGTCTCTTGATGATTGACCACAAGTTCTCAATGGGATTAAGATCTGGGGAGTTTCCAGGCCATGGACCCAAAATCTCTATGTTTTGTTCCCTGAGCCATTTAGTTATCACCTTTGCTTTATGGCAAGGTGCTCCATCATGCTGGAAAAGGCATTGTTGAGCGCCAAACTGCTCTTGGACGGTTGGGAGAAGTTGCTCTTGGAGGACATTCTGGTACCATTTTTTATTCATGGCTGTGTTTTTAGGCAAGACTGTGAGAGAGCCGATTCCCTTGGCTGAGAAGCAACCCCACACATGAATGGTTTCAGGATGCTTTACAGTTGGCATGAGACAAGACTGGTGGTAGCGCTCACCTCTTCTTCTCCGAATAAGCTGTTCTCCAGATGTTCCAAACAATGGAAAAGGGGATTCATCAGAGAAAATGACTTTACCCCAGTCCTCAGCAGTCCACTCCCTGTACCTTTTGCAGAATATCAGTCTGTCCCTGATGTTTTTTCTGGAGAGAAGTGGCTTCTTTGCTGCCCTCCTTGAGACCAGGCCTTGCTCCAAGAGTCTCCGCCTCACAGTGCGTGCAGATGCACTCACACCTGCCTGCTGCCATTCCTCAGCAAGCTCTGCACTGCTGGTAGCCCGATCCCGCAGCTGAAACACTTTTAAGAGACGGTCCTACCGCTTGCTGGTCTTTCTTTGGCGCCCTGGAGCCTTTTTGGCACCAATGGAACCTCTCTCCTTGAAGTTCTTGATGATGCGATAGATTGTTGACTGAGGTGCAATCTTTCTAGCTGCAATACTCTTCCCAGTTAGGCCATTTTTGTGCAGTGCAATGATGACTGCACGTGTTTCTTTAGAGATAACCATGGTTAACAGAAGAGAAACAATGATGGCAAGCACCAGCCTCCTTTTAAAGTGTCCAGTGGTGTCATTCTTACTTAATCATGACAGATTGATCTCCAGCCCTGTCCTCATCAACACCCACACCTGTGTTAATGGAGCAATCACTGAAACGATGTTAGGTGGTCCTTTTAAGGCAGGGCTGCAATGATGTTGAAATGTGTTTTGGGGGATAAAGTTCATTTTCTAGGCAAATATTGACTTTGCAAGTAATTGCTGTTAAGCTGATCACTCTTTATAACATTCTGGAGTATATGCAAATTGCCATTAGAAAAACTGAAGCAGTAGACTTTGTAAAAATTAATATTTGTATCATTCTCAAAACTTTTGGCCATGACTGTACACATTAGGTTTCGGACAGCCTTCATGCAGCCATCCTATTGATGATGGGATTGTTCCTGCGCATATCAGCATTAAGGTATCTCTTAGCCAAAAGCTCCTCACCAGTCACAATAGCGGTCTGTGAACTCCCATTCGGGAGACGCAGCTCTCTTTAAGAGGTTGTCTGCTTTGGACAATCCATTTTAGTTACTTATTGGTCCCCCTACCAATAAGCAAATGCTGTTGTGATCCCCAGCGATCTATGGTGATCTGTGGTGGTATCCAGCATCCAAGTGTTTGATCTCCCTGCAGCACCTCCACAGGCAGAATTATGTATTACACTGCTCCCTCCAGAAATACTCCTTGTAGCTGCCCTCCCCTTTGGCTAACAGATGAGGGTCCTGACTGAGTGACGTCCTTCTATAAACCCAAAATAGAATAATTGAAATGGGATTTCTAAACCAGATAGCCATTTTAAGGGACCAGGGAAGGCACCGATGGACACACCAGTGGGAAGGAAATGGAGGGAACACCGGGGCTGATGGACCAGTCTTATGTCATACATTATCTGTCACCCTGAGCATTTTGGTGGTTTGTTTATCCAAATCTGTTCAGCTATTCCATAGATATAAGCCCTTTTACTGTTGAACACTTCGGCGCCCTCAACCAACTGATTGGTGGGGTCACAGGTGTCAGACCCCCAATGAGGGTCTACTAGCCAAACCTGATAACAGAGTCATTTTGGTTCCATGGAGCTTGGAAGGTTTCTCTGATGGACAAGGCACACACGTCTCACTTTTTGGCTCCAAAATGTGACAAAAGTTCCAAGGTATTCCCAGTCCTTTGTAATGTGAAGCTCTTGGATTGTGTTTAGCCAGAGTTTCCCCCCCCCTCCTACTCCCAGAGGTAATTCATCAGCACCCTGGGACAGTTGGTCATGAATTGTTCTATTTCCACCCAGGAAAGTTGGATCCCTGCTGGCCAAGGTTAACTCTGGTCACAATACCACCTCCCCCCTTAGGTCGGAGTGAGCCTGGCAGTGATAGCAAGTTGTGAAGCCACAAACCTGGCCTGGTCTTTATTACTTCAAAGAGTTCGGCGCCAGACTGGAGTATGGGAAATATCCCACTCTTGACCAGTCCCAGGACCTTCTAACACACATACCAATGTAATATATTGATGACACATTCATAAACAATACATTCACATTCTGTAATGATATATACACAAGTGGGTTCCTTTCATCACATATGTCATGCAGTGTCACCGCCCACTTGACTAGTAGACCCTAATGTGCATCAATACTAAAAGGCCTTATAGCTTTGGAATAGCCGAACGGATTTGGATAAATAAAACACCAAAATGCTCAGAGTGACAGCGCCGATCAGATCATGGAGGTCATTGGGTTTTTCAGACCTGGTGACAAGTCCTCTTTAAGGGGCATCTGAGGTTGGCACATACTTATGGCGCACACTTATGGGCAATTCACATTGACATTTTGTGGCCAGCGTTGAGGAGGTTATACATGGTATAACTAATATTGTATACTGGAGCGTAGTCTTGTAACATGTAGCTATAAGCTCCATATCATGCCGAGTAATTTTACCGCTATGATACGCTGCCCTGCCTTATCATGTCCCTGCAGTGCACTATATGTTATTTCCCATTCATATCCGCGGCTCCATTCACAATTTTGCTGCACTATACATAGTGTTGTATATATCAGCAGGTCCTGCCAAACACATGTAGCCGAATATTCCAATCTGTATGGCCGCGTTACTTGCAGGTAACTTGGAAAGTAAAATTTTACAGTAAAATTCCTTTAAAGGGGTTTTCTGGAATTTACATATTGATGACCTCTCCTTACAACTACTGTATTGTTCATCCATATGTCATCATTGGGGGTCTGACACCTGTGACCCCACCAATCAGTTGGTTGAGGGCGCCGCAGTGTGAGTGTGAGTGCTGCAGCCTCTTTACAATGCCAAACAGATTGTAGTGGCTGTTCTTGGTATTGCAGCTCAGCCCTATTCACTTGAATGAGACTGAGCATCTGCTGTACCATGTGACCAATAAACGTGACGTCATAAGCACAGGGAAGAGGCCACAGCCTCCTCAAACAGCTGATTGGTGGGGGTCTCGGACATCAAACCTACGATAAGTCATCAATATGTGATGATGGGGATCCAACGCCCCGGGATCCCACAGAAGAGCTGGTCAAAGAGGCTGCAATGTTCAGGTGAGCGCTGTGATATCTTCACTGAATACCAAACACAGCGCTGTACATTGTATGGTGGCTGTTTTTTGTATTGCAGGTCAGCCCCATTCACTTGAATGGGACTGAGCTGCGGCTGTAACATGCGACCGATGAATCAGCACAGTGAAATAGTCACAAAAATTGTCTGAACTGACACAAACCCACGACCACCTAATGTAACACTTCCGTGCAGTTATGTGGTGGAAACAAGTGCTGGATTATCCTATTTCTGGATTATCGGAAGTATGTGCAACAATCTACTTGTGCCCTCTGAAATGTTCGTCAGAACTTTTTTTATTTTTTACTTTTTTTGCTTTATTTCAGCTGTGCGCGGCGCAGGGCGTATTACTCTGTGACCTGGACTGTTAAGGTCAATATCAGTGGCCCTGTGCAAACCTGATAAGTAGTCGCCTCCTCAGAACTAGTGCGACTGTATATCAGTTTCTGGGAAAGTTGAGTGACGTCCGCTATGTCTCCTATCATAGTTCTCATCCAGGATCCTGAATGGCAAATCTGCCTAGTTGTGCTGTGTATGGAGGCAGTGAGTGTATGTCTGTATAAATAGGCAGATTTGTCATTCTGGAGTCCAGGAAAGCTGAGTGATGATAAGGGTGGGCATAGTGGTTGTCACTCAGCTTTACCAAACACTGATAAAACTGAAAAATGGCTGACTGAAGCACAAGGTGAGGCACAGGGGTTAGTGAAAGGGGAAACTGGACTTGTGATACAGACTAGTGACTAAATAAATCGGACTAGTGACATAGGCAGTCGGAATAGTGGCTGAAGCAATGGGACTAGTGATATAGACAGTGGGACTAGTGACTAAAGCAATAGGACTAGTGATATAAGCAGTAGCACTAGTGACCAAATCATTAGGACTAGTGATATTGGCCGTGGGGCTAGTGACTAAAGCAATGGGACTAGTGATATAGACAGTGGGACTAGTGACTAAATAAATAGGACTAGTGATATAGACAGTGGGACTAGTGACTAAATAAATAGGACTAGTGACATAGGCAGTCGGAATAGTGGCTGAAGCAATGGGACTAGTGATATAGACAGTGGGACTAGTGACTAAAGCAATGGGACTAGTGATATAAGCAGTGGGACTAGTGACTAAAGCAATGGGACTAGTGATATAAGCAGTAGCACTAGTGACCAAATCATTAGGACTAGTGATATTGGCCGTGGGGCTAGTGACTAAAGCAATGGGACTAGTGATATAGACAGTGGGACTAGTACTAAAGCAATGGGACTAGCAAAATACTGGAGTTTTAGCTGTGCGCGGCGCAGGGCGTATTTCTCTGTGACCTGGACTGTTAAGGTCAATGTCAGTGACCCTGTGCAAACCTGATAAGTAGTCGCCTCCTCAGAACTAGTGACTGAAACATTGGCACGAAAGCCTTGCTCTACATACAGTGCCAGGTCCACATACTGCAGATAGAGGGGTCTCTAGAAGTCACAGGAATGATCAAATTGACACTGAGACTGTATATCAGTTTCTGGGAAAGTTGAGTGACGTCCACTGTGTCTCCTATCATGGTTCTCATCCAGGATCCTGAATGGCAAATCTGCCTAGTTGTGCTATGTATGGAGGCAGTGAGTGTATGTCTGCATAAATAGGCAGATTTGCCATTCTTAAGTCCAGGAAAGCTGGGTGATGATAAGGGTGGGCATAGTGGTTGTCACTCAGCTTTACCAAACACTGATAAAACTGAAAAATGGCTGACTGAAGCACAAGGTGAGGCATAGGGGTTAGTGAAATGGGAAAATGGACTAGTGATATAGACAGTGGGGCTAATGGCTAAAGCAATGGGACTAGTGATATAAGCGGTGGGGCTAGTGGCTGAAGCAATGGGACTAATGATATAGACAGTGGGACTAGTGACTTAATAAATAGGACTAGTGATGTAAGCAGTAGCACTAGTGACAAAATAAATTGGACTAGTGACTAAAGCAATGGGATTAGTGATATACACAGTGGGACTAGTGACTAAAGCAATGGGACTAGTGATATACACAGTGGGACTAGTGACTAAAGCAATGAGACTAGTGATATAGGCAGTAGCACTCGTGACTAAATAAATAGGACTAGTGATATAGGCAGTCGGAGTAGTGGCTGAAGCAATGGGACTAGTGATATAAGCAGTGGGGCTAGTGGCTGAAGCAATGGGACTAGTGATATTGGCAGTGGTACTATAGACTAAAGTAACAGGACTAGCAAAATACTGGAACTAGTAGTTGAAGCAAAGGGACTGGTGAATATTGCAATTGAGTGACCCACACAATGTGACTAATGACTAAAGCAATGGAACTCGTGACTATGAGATAGGACTAGTGATTTTGGTTATAGAATAAGGAAACGGGGTCAGGAAGTAAGGCGATGGATCTAGGAACTGGACTACGGGACTAGTGGCTGTGTCATTGGGGTTAGGTAATATGATAATGGGATTAGTTACCAAGGCAGTGAGACTAGTGAAACTGGTGACGGGACTGTTTTGTTCCTCACCACGTATTGTATGACATCACACTCAGGCCGGTGAGGTGTGTGTGTGGGGGAAGGGGTGTTGGGTATTACCTGTAGAGTTTGTTCCTATTTTATGCATTACTGGTGTCAAACTTCTTCTTTCTCCCCTCCATACCGGACATGGCTTCAATGTTTTTACGCCAATCGGTAACCTCGACCGTCTTCTCCTATAAGAGAGCAAATAATAGCCAATGAATCACAAACAGTAGCCAAAAGGGTTAATGCTAGTGACCAATGACATGGTAGCCTGAGGAGCCCGTCATTATGTGCCGCCCACTAGCAATATTCATGGCCCCAAGGGGGTTGTAATGTTGGGTATGTTGGCAACCAGGACATTATACTTACCACTGAGCCAGCAGGACATAATAATTACAACTGTGTCACTAGGTCATAATACATACCACTGTGTCACCAGTAATGATACCAGTGTATCACCAGCACATAATAATAGCCACTGTGTCACCAGGATATAATAACCACTGTGTCACCAGGATATAATAATAACCACTGTGTCACCAGGATATAACACATACCACTGTGTGACCAGGATATAATAATAACCACTGTATCACTAGGATATAATAATAACCACTGTGTCACCAGGACATAATAATAACCACTGTGTCACCAGGACATAATACGTACCACTGTGTCACCAGTAATGATACCACTGTGTCACCAGACCATGATAACCACTGTATCACCAGGACATAATAATAACCACTGTATCACCAGGATATAATAATAACCACTGTGTCACCAGGACATAATAACCACTGTGTCACCAGGACATATTTTTTTTATTATTTTACTATTTACTATGTCACTTGGGTTTGCAAAAATATTCTAGTCACCTGGGTTGGGCAGAGCCTTGGTGCAGGACCAGGGCACTAATCCCATGGAACAATGCACTACACCACCAGGCTCTATATGACTGTGCTGGTGATAGAGACTGTCCCTATTTTACCAAATCTGCCCTGGGCACCAACAGCTCCCTGACACATAAATGTTACTAACTCCAATAAAAGCAAATCCGTGTATGACTAGTGATTTACATCAAGTGCAGCAGAAACCTCCAGAGCCTCAGGCCGACAGGAAAATTATTATTGTTACTATTAGAAGATTCCTGAGATTTACTCGCTGCACCCAAACAACGGGTTTATGGAATTAGCACAGGAGCAAGTCATATAAGGATCTATAGCACCAACTACAAGGACCAGTATAGAAACTACAGACGGGATGTAGAGGACACGGGAGAGGTCAGACCAGATCCTAAGGACCCAAAATTCTGCTGGACCTAAGGGCACGCATCCCACCCAGGAGAGAAGGGTGACATGAACCCACAAAATCCATTCTGAACCCCATCAAGAGGTGCTATCAGATCTCTTGACATTTCAATACAGTTCTGATGGATATGTTCTCAGAATTCTGTAGTTTGCCTTTCCTCTGTTATCCCTCATGGAAATGTACTACTTAAAGGGGATCATCCACCAGCTCCAATGCTTTGCATCCTTTAATAGGCGCTGCTCTACTGATTCCGGCACAGTTTGAATTGTTTCTGTAGTCCCCACCATTCCCGAGCAATCAGCGATGTTAGTTTCAGCATCCAATAGTTTAAGTATGCTCCCTACAGTCTGGTGGGTGGTCTTAGCTGTAGAAGAAAACCACCAACTAACAGTAGGGAGCCTAATTTGCATGTTGCAGGATGAAAATAACAACAAAGATTGCTCAGGAACGGTGGGGGCTAGAAAAATAATTCCAAGTGTTCCGGAATCAGTGGAGTCGTGCCTATTGAAGGATGCAAAGAGTTGGAGTTGGTGACAGGAGTTAAAGGTTCTCTTTAAAGGGGTTTTCCCTTTTGCTAGAATGAAACTGAGCTTCTGTTGTACCATGTGACTGATGAACGTGACATCATCAGCATAGGGAAGAGACCGCACCTCTTGTGAGTGCCGCAGCCTCTTCAAACAGTTGAGCTGTGGAGGTCCGGCATGTCAACCTATTGATAATCTATTACAAAGAATATATAAGTCCTAGAAAACCCCTTTAATTGACAAATTAGTGTTACTATTCCTCTTGTCAATAGGCGGTGTTTCTGCAAAGTCTGCCACTGTCAGCACAGACTGAACAGTGTCATAGTGTGTAGGGACATGTACGGAAATATCCATTTATTTATACATTCCCAGGAAGAGTAATAGAGGAACGGCACAATCCACCGAGTGTAAAGCAGTGCATACAAGTCAGGGAGGAGGGGAGAGGAGGGAGAAGCAGCTGCAGTTTCTAAACCAGCAAAGCAACTAGAAGAGGACCACTAAGGAGGGGAGACATCTGATTGGTTCATAGCACGCAATACAGCTATGACATCACTCCATAAGCTTTAAAGGGATTTTCTGGGACTTGTATATTGATGACCTATCCTTAGGGTTATGTGATCAGTGAGAATCCGACACCCGCCGATCATCTGTTTGAAGAGGCCATGGTGCTCATGAGCGCTGTGACCTCTTCCCTGTGCTGATGGCATCATGTTCATCGGTCACATGGTATAGCAGCAGCTATGTACCATTAAAGTGAATGAGGCTGAGCTGCAATACCAAGCACTGCCACTATACAATGTATGGCGCTGTGCTTGGTATATTGAAGAGGTCAATGAAAGCTACAGCCTCTTCAACCAGCTGGTTTGTCAGACCACCATGATCACAGATATAAGTATATATATATATATGTCCCAGAGAGCCCCTTTAAGCTGTCCATATTTGGATTCCTCATGAACAGTATAAAGTCCAGTGCTCCAGTGAACCCAATGTAATTTTACCTTCTCGTCTTCCTTTTTGACTGACTTCAGGTTGGCCCTCAGATCTAAAGAGACCTTGGTTGTGGAGCCCAGCAAGGCTTTAAGCATGGCGTCTGCGGAAATACGCACTCTGCGCAGATTTGGACGCTTGAATTTTCCCTTGAGGTCAAAAATCTTCTGATTTAAGCTGTCAATCTATGGGTGAGAAAATGTAAAGATTTATATGGTGAAGGGCAGACCCCACCGCTGCAGGGATAGCGGGGTGGAGGGTAGCAAGGGACACCAACCAACACTGTGTGTTGGTATTATTTGAGTACTGTAAGTTGGTATTATCTGAGCACTGCGTGTT
The DNA here is from genome assembly GCA_947044405.1 of Leptodactylus fallax. Classification (NCBI taxonomy): domain Eukaryota; kingdom Metazoa; phylum Chordata; class Amphibia; order Anura; family Leptodactylidae; genus Leptodactylus; species Leptodactylus fallax. The sequence continues at coordinate 3,609,290 of CAMRHE010000180.1, forward strand.
GGTGTTATTTAAGCACTGTATAGTGGTATTATTTGAGCACTGTATGGAGGTATTATTTTAGCCTTATATGTTGGTATTATCTGAGCAATGTATGGCGACATTATTTGAGCCCTATATGTTGGTATCAATTGTGCACTGTATGTTGGTATTATTTGAGCACTTTATGGAGGTATTATTTGAGCCCTATATGTTGGTATTATCTGAGCACTGTATGGCGGCATTATTTGAGCCCTATATGTTGCTATCAATTGTGCACTGTATGTTGGTATTATTTGAGCACTGTATTTGGTCTTATTTGAGCACTGTATGGTAGCATTATTTGAGCCCTATATGTCGGTATAAATTGTTCACTGTTTGGTAGTATTATTTGAGCACTATATATTGGTATTATTTCAGTAATGTATGTTGTTACTATTTGAGAACTGTATGACAATATTATTTAAGCACAGTATGGTGGTATTATTTGAGACATATATTGGCATTATTTGAGCTCTGTATGATGATATTATTTGCGCACTCTATGGTAGCATTATTTGAGAATGGTATGGTGGTATTATTTGAGCATTATGGTTGCATTTTTTAGGCACTGTGTGACACAATGTTTCCAGTATATGCTGGTGGCAGCACTGTGTAGAATTATTAATAGGGCAGCTGAGTGGAAGCCAATATATGGCAATATTATTTGGGCACCATAATGTATGATGTTTATAGTTAGGCCCTGTATGGTATCATTATGTGTACACTGTGTGACAGTACAGTATATAGGGGAGGGCAGACTGTAGACTGATGATGTCACTACATACACAGTGCTCCTCTATATGTGCTTGTAGGGATAATCTCATCACAATCTGATAAATCTTACTTCCAGAGAGTTCTTTTTGACTTTTTCCTCAATATTATAACGCTCTTCATCCACTACGTCAATCTGTTTGTGAAGTTTTGTGCATAATTGCTAAAAAAAAAAGACAAAAAGACAACAAGAATAAGTTACGTACAAGGAATAACCCCAGGGGCCCCCATGCAAAATCTCTATTGGGGCCGTCATTTACAATATTGTTGTTGTTGTATGTGGCCTAGAGGTCCTTGGGCCCCCATATAATAATACTTCTGTATACTTCAGTGGCTCGATTTTATATATATATTCCCAAGGTAAGGGTAAGGCCGGGGATGGACAGGGTTACCTGTAACTCCTGGAGGCTCAGCCCATGATGCTGTAAGGGAGGAACCTTCTCTGATAGAGTCCTTGCCTTCTCTTCTTCGGTCTGTTTTATCTCTCTTTCTAGATCTTCACTGGCTTTTGCAAGCATAAGAGTCTATGAAAGAAACAACTCAATATAAGATCAAGAATCAGAACCAAGAAATGTAATGGTAGATATCTATCTAACTATCTATCTCATATCTATCTAACTATCTATTATCTATCTATCTATCTATCTATCTAACTATCTATCTATCTCATTATCTATCTATCTAACTATCTATCTATCTCATATCTATCTATCTATCTATCTCTCTATCTATCTCATATCTATCTATCTACCTATCTATCTCTCTATCTACAGTATCTATCTATCTATCCATCTATCTATCTATCTATCTATCTAATCTCTATCTATCTTTCTATCTATCTATCATCTATCTATCTATCTATCTCATATCTATCTAACTATCTATCTATCTCTCTATCTATCTACAGTATCTATCTATCTATCTATCCATCTATCTATCTATCTATCTAATCTCTATCTATCTATCTTTCTATCTATCTATCATCTATCTATCTCTCTATCTATCTCATATCTATCTAACTATCTATCTATCTATCTGTCTCTCTATCTAATCTCTATCTATATATCTATCTATCTCATATCTATCTATCTATCTATCTATCTCTCTATCTATCTATCTAATCTCTATCTATCTTTCTATCTATCATCTATCTATCTCTCTATCTCATATCTATCTATCTCTCTATCTAATCTCTATCTATCTATATATCTATCTCATATCTATCTATCTCTCTATCTATCTATCTATCTATCTATCTCATATCTATCTATCTAGCTATCTCATATCTATCTATCTATCTATCTCATATCTCTCTATCTATCTATCTATCTCATATCTATCTATCTATCTATCTATCTATCTATCTCATATCTATCTATCTATCTATCATCTATCTATCTCATATCTATCTAACTATCTCTCTATCTATCATCTATCTATCTCATATCTATCTATCTATCTATCTATCTATCTATCTCATATCTCTCTATCTATCTATCTATCTATCTATCTATCTCATATCTATCTATCTATCTATCTCATATCTATCATCTATCTATCTCATATCTATCTATCTCATATCTCTCTATCTATCTATCTATCTATCTATCTATCTATCTATCTCATATCATATCTATCTATCTATCTATCTATCTCATATCTCTCTATCTATCTATCTATCTCATATCTATCTATCTCATATCTATCTATCATCTATCCATTCTTCCATCAATGTACCTATCATCTACTTAGCTTCACTCAAAACAAACTCAGATACAAACAGGCCTGTGCACAGGGGCGCCGATATTTTGGGATGGAATTGAGATCCAGGGCCCGTGATCCTTTAGTATGACAGCCGGGAATCTATTGAAGGCTCTCGGGCTTGTCATTTGATTAATTCTATTACAGGCCTGGCTAGGCGGCTTCTAATAGAAGTATAGGCATTTCTCAATACATTGCAGTATATTGAATTAGCGATCAGACCCCCTGGGGTTCAAGACCCCTAGAGGGTCTAAAAATAAAAAGGAAAAAAATAAAAAAATAAATATAAAAAAAGAACTAAAAATTCAACTCACCCCCCCCCTTTCCCTAGAACACATATAAAAGTAAATAACTAAAGTAAAGCACATACACATTAGGTATCTCTGTGTCCGAAAATTCCCAGTCTACAAACTTAGAAGAACGGTGAACGCCGTAGTAGTAAAAAAAAAATCTGAAGAGCCAAACTGCCATTATTTCACTTCCAAAAAAACTTGGATAAAAAGCGATCAAAACAATAGACATTCCCCAAAATGGTATAACCAAAAAGTGCATCTGGCTTTGTAAAAAAAGATCGCACTTTGTAAAAAAAAGTATGGCGACTCCAAATATTTTTTTTTTCTTTGCACAGTTATGGATTTTTTAAGGGGTTAAAAATAAAAAAGAAACAAAAAAAACTATGTAAATTTGTTTGTAATCTCACTGATTTACAGAATGCAGTGGACATATTCTGACTGCAGAGTGCTCGCCATAAAAACAAAGCCTGTATGAACGTCGCGCAAATGCAGTTTTTCTCTTCTAATTCCACCCCATTCTAAATTGTTTTCCAGCTTCCCAGTATATTGTAGGGAATATTAAATTATATTATTATAATTATTAATATTATTATTATTATCATTATTATTAATAGTGTTATTATTATTACTATTATTATTCAGATTATTATTACAATTCTTCTTATTATTATTATTTTATTTTTTTTTTAATAATATTTTTATTTTATTGTTAATTCTCGTATAACAAATGAGAATACATGCAAACATTTTGCATCAGTGCACAAAGTCTCAGCTCCTTCCACTTTGCCCAGGTCTTAAGGAAACGGGCATGTGTCCTGGATTTCCAGTTTGACAATTCTTCGAAGCGTGAGATCTGATTAACTTTTTCCACCCATTCCATTTTTGATGGGGGATCAGTACTTAGCCATTTTCGAGGAATAAGTGAATTGGCAGCTGATAAAAGGAGTGAGATAAGGTTATTTCTCGATGGGGTATAGTATGTCGATTGTAGTGAGAGCAGGACCATAGTTGGGCTGAGCTTAAAGGTCGGAGAAGAAAGTCGTCTAATCACTGATTGAATATCATTCCAAAACGGACTAATGACTGGGCACTGCCACCATATGTGCAACAAGGACCCACTCTGAGTCTTACATCTCCAGCAGGTGTCAGAATCTGATAGAGTCATTTTATGGAGCCATTGTGGGGTACGATACCATCTGGTTAGCAACTTATAGTGAGTCTCCTGTAGGCGCACACAGGTGGAAAAGCCATGAGAATTTTGTAATACCTGTTTGACTTGTTCCTCTGAGAGGACCACACCCAACTCCATTTCCCAAGAAGTTAGGAAAGCCGGTTTGTGTATCCGAACTGGACTGACATAAGTGGACAGGACATAGGATGTCTTGGACAAAAATTTATTTCGAGCTATGAGGCTGCGTTCGAAGGGAGTGAGATCAACGCGTATTGTGTTAGCTGTCAGCCAGTCCCGCATATATTTGTGCAGGTGGTGTTTATGTAGAAAGGACAGCGGTTTGTCAGAGACCAGCGATTCCAGTTTTGCGAAATTCACCTCTGCTTTCTCACCAACAACCTCCAGCAGTCGGTGTGAAGTCAGGCGATGCCACATGTCTGAACAGGATACCTTCGACCTTCCCAGCCAATCCGGTACAATGCCTATAGGGCTTAGAGGCGAAGGGGGAGGTGCCAGTGTTTCTTTCAACTCCCGCCATGTTTCACAGGCGCCTAACAGGATTTGATCAATTGATTGGGAGCTGCGGCTTGGGGAGCCATACAGCCACAGGTCTACTTGGCAGGCCGGCCCAAATGTGCAGACAGAAAGTTTATGGAATAGTGAGGGTGGTTCCGAGGAAGTGAGCTCAATCCAACGCTTCAATTGTATTGCTTTGTAATAACCTAAGACATCTGGCATGCCTATGCCACCCGCCACCTTCTTCTTCATCAAGAGATTTGTAGAGAGCTGTGGACGTTTGCCACGCCAGAGGAAAGTGGAGAAAAGACTTCTTAATGACTTGAAAAAATATGGGGGGAGGCGTATGGGCAACATATGGAGTCGGTATAGGATCTTGGGAAGCACATAAGTCTGCAATAGATTTCGTCTACCAAACCAAGAAAATGGCATTCCTTGATAAGAAGCTAACATGGTGCGAATTTCCGTTAGTAGTGGCTGAAAATTCTCTGTGTAGATGTGAGACGGATCCGCTGTTAGTTGGACACCTAAATATTTAATGGATTTTGAGGTCCACTTAAAGGGCGTGGAGGCGGATACTTGTAGTGATTGTTTAGGGGGGAGAGAGACATTTAATACCTCCGATTTATCTAGATTGGCTTTATATCCAGAGACTGAGCCATAGCGAGAGAGGAGTTCTACAATGGCAGGGAGCCCTTTCTCGGGGTTGGACACCATAAACAGAGCATCGTCTGCAAAGGCGGCAGAATGCATAGTTTGTGTTCCTATTTTAAATCCTGATATGTCTGGGTGGGCACGAACCGCCTGTAATAGGGATTCCAATACTAAAATGAACAGGGAGGGGGAAAGAGGGCAACCCTGTCTGGTCCCATTCGTAATATTGAAGCTGGGGGAAAGTGTGTCATTAATCTTTAAGCGAGCGTAAGGGGAACCATAGAGAGTGAAGATCGCTTCTATATATTGAGGGGGGAAGTAAAATTTTTTTAGCGTAGCTTTCATAAATATCCAGTCCACTCTATCAAACGCTTTTTCAGCGTCTACTCCCAACAAAACCAGGCTCGAGCGTGTTTTCCTAGCATGGGTGATAACGTGGAGTAAGCGATGGGAGTTATCCTTTCCCTCTCTGCCCAGAACAATACCAGCTTGATCAGGGTGTAGTAAGGAGGGTAGAAGATGTTTCATTCTGGTGGCCAATATTTTCGCCCACAATTTAAGATCGAGATTAAGGAGGGAGATAGGCCTATAGCTACCACAGGAGAGGGGGTCTTTTCCTTCTTTAGGAAGCAACGTAATATGTGCTTCTTGTGCTTGGCGGGGGAGTTTTTTCCCAGAAAGCAGGGCATTACAGGATCGAGAGAGATGCGGTAGTAATTCAGATTGGAATACTTTATAGTATTGTAAGGGGAAGCCATCTGGACCTGGGCTTTTCCCTTTAGGGAAGCTATTTAAGACACATTTAATTTCTTCCAAAGAAATTGAGGACGTGAGTGTCGCAGCGTCTTCCGCCGACAGGGATGGCAGAGAGAGGGAGTTAAAGAATTCTTCTATCCTATTTACTTTGCTTGTTGTAGCGGTCTCAGGGTCATTGGTGTTTAGGTTGTATAGCCCAGTGTAAAATGAGAGGAAAGCCGAGGTTATGTCTTTGGTGGATTTGTGTGTGTTGCCTGCTTGATCTTTTATAACCGAAATGAAGCACTTGGCCTTTCGTTTCTTAATCAGCGAAGTCATAAGCTTACCCCCCTTGTCCCCATGTGCATAGAGCCTGTGTTGGTAGTGAAGAAAATGTTTAGCCGTTCGGACGATAATGGCATCTTTTAGCTTTTCTCGCAGAGCTTGGAGTTCAGTGCTTATATTCAACTGTCTACTTGCCTTGCGTGTGCGTTCAATTGCCGCTATGTCTGAGAGAATTTTGTCTAGTTCCGCCTGAGTTTCCCTCTTGACTCTGGAGGCCAGGGATATGAAAATTCCCCTAATTACCGCCTTATGTGCCTCCCAAGTAATGGTGGGACAAGTGTCTGCATTAGCATTTATGGCAAAGTACGACTCCATCTGCTGCCTGACGGTCCCAACTAGATCTGGGCGATCCATCAAAGCTTCGTTTAATCTCCAGCACCAATCCTTTTGAGGCAGTTGGCGCAGTGTTAACCTAGCCCATACTGGTGCATGATCGGACACCGATATAGAGTCAATGCAGGATTGCAGAGAATACGGGGCTAGATCTCTAGTGACAAAGATATAATCCAGTCTCTGATAGGATTGCCGTGGATTGGAAAAAAAGGAATAGTCCTTCACGGATGGGTTGTGCAGGCGCCAAAGATACGACCAAATGTAGGCCATTTAGGTCTTGCAGTAGTCTACCCAGTGCTTTCTGGGGAATAGAAGATGTCCCTCTAGAGGCATCAAGAGCAGGGTTGAGAGTGAGGTTAAAGTCGCCAGCTAGGATTATAGAACCTTCTGCAAAGAGTTCCAGTGTGCGCAGAGCCTCAACAAGCCAAGCCACTTGGCCTTGATTGGGAGCGTAGAAATTGGCAAAGGTGTATTTATAAGTAGCGATAGTGCCTTTTAGCAGCAGAATTCTGCCCTCGGAGTCCTCATAAGTTTGAGAACACTGGAAAAGCACTGAGGAATGAAATAGAATGGAAACACCCCTAGAGGAAGCAGTGGGATTCGTGGAGTGGAAACAAGTGGTGAACATTTTTGTGGGGAGGCGAGGGATTTTCCCTGTTTTGAAATGAGTTTCTTGAAGGAACGCCACATTTGTGTGCAGCTTACGGAGTATGGTAAAAATTTGAGATCTCTTATTCGGGGAGTTTAGGCCATGGGTGTTAAAGGAGGTAAAAACTAATTCGGACATGGTGATTCTGAGACAATGTGAGTCCAATGGGTAAGAAGGGCGAGGGAGAGAGGGAGAGGAGGGGTATTTGAACAAACAGAGGTTAGGTGGGAAGGTTTGGGTAGAGAGACAACCAGTCGGGGAAGGGGAGGGGTAGAAAGGGAGAAAGGAGAGAAGTGAAGAAAGCTTAGATAGAGATAGAGAAGAGAAAGAGTATAAGAGCTAGGTTGGGCCCAAGATAATGCGCCCGTCAATAGATCAAATATTTAGCGGCAACGCCTGACAGCCGCTAAGCTTGAAACACTTACTCTGTCAATAGACAGAATATAAAAAGGATAGGGGAAACGGAGATGGTCCCAATCGTGACAGCCAACTACCATACCTTACAGGAGTGGATACGTATAGAGGCGTGTAACAATGGGGACTACATACAGGCAACAGTGTGTAAAAGATGTAGAGGTACACAAGAGATGTGAGAGTTGGAGACATCCTACGGATATGTCTGGGCGGGCGGGAGGCGGACAGTATGAGAGTGCAAATAGGCTCAGGGATAGTTGCCATAATTGTGCCGAAATGAGCCCATGTCATATTATACAACATTAACAACAGAATCAATACAATCTGAGATTACATAAACATCTCCAATGTGGTTATACCGGAATTCCTTATGGGGGTCTATCCCAGCAATATGGTTAGGGTGGTTGGTGCACACACCCCTATGTATTAGGGCGGCATAACTTCCCGGGGCATCGGGAATCCCGGCATGACACCCTGCTATCCAGAGAGCCCACAAACCCGTGTGAGAGCCCCGCCCCCCCACCCAACAACCCGCCCCCCCGATATTCCGCGGTAGTAGGTAGTAGTTAGTAATAGTTAGCTGTTAGTAATGGTTTTTGTGGTAACCCCTGATAGTTAGCGATAGGTACTGATTAGTAACAGTGAGTAATGATTAGTAATTGGCAGTTAGTAGTTAGTAGCAAGTAGGCGTACTTAGCAAGTTCCCTGACGTGCCTAGTGTACACAGTGCAACGTGAAAATTTTGGTTCACTGAATGAATATACTCCATACTAAAGTAATGAACCTCTTCCCCAACCTGGGCTCCCCCGCCATCCGAGACCACGGGGCCCCACGTGCCTGCGCTCCTCCTCCAAAGCACCATAAACGCACCACCGGCCCCGAAATCCCGGACAGGGCGTGGAAGGCCCCACACATACAATTGTTAGTCAGAAAACCCACCCACAGACATGTATATCAAACAACTCAAACAGTTGGACATCTCAGTGAACTGGGGGGGGGGAGGGGAATATGGTAGAGAGTGTCAGAGCTCCAACCTCCAGTTTCCCGGTATAGGGTGCCAGTCACTCTTAACGTGGGTGCTGCAGGGCCCATCGGGCACAAAGCAAGCTTCTGGGATAGGTCATGAGGGAGTGGAGGTTGTGGAAAGTATGAGGGGGTGTGGGAGGATAGGTCCAGGGTACCGCCAGCAGTCCTGGATATGAGTGTAGGATATAGGTACTTCACGTCTGGGCCAGTCCAGTGCGAGGGAATGGTTCCACAGTGAATTTGCAAGAGGTACCTTTCACACACAAGTCAGCTCCACGCAGAGGAACAGCTCAGTGGTAAGATTACCGACATCAAGTGGATTCTTGTATGTGTCTCTTCAAGGAGGGTTTCCTAGGTCTTGGCGACCTGAGACGCTGTTGCAGGCCTTCCTGTTCAAAGCTGGGCAGTGACGGCCAGGAGTGTAAGTCCTCCGGGAGGGACAACCATGAGGGAATCTCCATAGGGGGTATGTCGAGCAAGGCCCAGGCTTTGGAGAGATCTTCTGGTGAACGTATGACTATCCTGCGGCCTTGCTTAAGAACAGACAACCCGAAGGGAAAAAGCCATGCATACTGAAGGCCCCTTTCCCGTAGTGCCTCCAGCAGTGGACGTAACATCCGACGCTTTGCCAGGGTAGATGGCGCCAGGTCTTGGTATAGGTGGATCTCTGTTTGGGTATACATAAGTGGTCTTTTTTCCCTTGCAGCAGCTAGTATAGCAGATGTGTCCGCGGAGGACAGCAGCCCGCAGATTACATCCCTCGGTGGGTCAGCAGGGGAGGGTTTAGGTCTGACCGCTCGGTGGACCCTTTCGATTTGGACCGAGGCTGCCTTTTCCGTACCCACAAGGGAAACAAAGATGGCCGACATCACCTCTCTCAGATCCTCAGAAGCGGGAGTTTCCGGAAGGCCCTTGAGGCGCAGGTTCCTCCTGCGGTTCCGATTCTCCAGATCCTCCAGGACATCGTATGTTCTATTCAGGTGGGTATGATGATCGGCGATACGTTGTGCCAGCAAAGAGGAGTGAAGAGTAATCGCTGAGCACGCCGACTCAAGGGAGTCTACTCTTTTGCCCACGGAGTGTATGTCGGCCTGTATGTCAGAGAGCTCCGCGAGCACTGGGGCGATTGCTTGTGCCAGAGCCTTGCGAAGGAAGGACTTGGTAATCACCCCGGAGATAGCGTCTGTCCGGTCAGTACCCGACGCGCTGTCCAGATCTGAGTCCTCTGCCGCGTCTCCCGAGTGGGCCTCTTCCAGCGCCATCTTGCGCGCCACTGCAGGAGAACGCTGGACTTTTTTGCGAAAGAATTTATGCACCTGCGCTGCATTATTCTTGCCCGTGGGGGTACCTGGTAGTTCCCCGCTTCTTTCTGTCAGTGTCTTGCCCATTCTAGTCCTCAATTGAGCGTTTTAAGGCAGGTAGTGGCTTAGTGTCTGACGGAGCTGCAGGCTCAGACGTCCATCAGCATCGACGGTTAGGCTCCGCCTCCTACAATTCTTATTATTATTACTATTATTAGGATTATATTATTGTTATTATTATTATTATTATTACTATTATTATTCATATTATTATTACAATTTTTATGTATATTATTATTTGTATTATTATTATTAATATTAATAATAATTGTGTTGTTGTTATTATTATTACTATTATTATTCATATTATTATTACAATTTCTATTTTTAATATTATTATTACAATTATTAGGATTATATTATTATTATTATTTATATTATTATAATTATTAATAGTGTTGTTATTATTATTACTATTATTATTCATATTATTATTACAATTTTTATTTATATTATTATTTTTATTATTATTATTATTATTATTATTAATAATAATAATAATAATAATAATTGTGTTGTTATTATTATTACTATTAGGATTATAATAATGATAATAATAGTGATAATAATAATATTTTTTATTATTATTATTATGTTTCATTTTTGCTCTTGCATATTTTTTTTACATTATTTTATATATATCTTTTTTTATTTTTGTGGTTTTTTTTTTATCAGATATATAAATCTTATGTAAAAACTGTCTCATCATAGAAAATGACTTAAGATATAAAAGTTGCAGGCAAGATATCATGCCGATACTACATGTATATACAGTATACATTCTGTGTGTGATGTCCGAGCCGATCACGTGGATTATGACTCTGTGGTTTGTTTGTTACTTGCTGATTCATAGAGATGTTTTGTGGCATTTCTGGACAAGGAGATAAAGCAGATCTGGTTGGACGAGATTATTCCATAGTACATAAACCCTACAAAACATCTTTGCACGTGAGGCTCACTTTAAGGGCTACCTCTTAAAGGACATGTCCACCTAAATTTATTACAACTCCCAAAAAGTTGTATATATTCTATTTGTTTATATTTCAGATTTTCTAAGGTCAAACTCAGATAGATAGGTTAGTGTCTCCAGAACCAGCATATCACCCCAGCCCTGCAGATAGATAGGTTATTGTCACCAGAACCAGCATATCACCCCAGCCCTGCAGATAGATAGGTTAGTGTCACCAGAACCAGCATATCACCTGAGCCCTGCAGATAGATAGGTTAGTGTCACCAGAACCAGCATATCACCCCAGCCCTGCAGATAGATAGGTTAGTGTCACCAGAACCAGCATATCACCCCAGCCCTGCAGATAGATAGGTTAGTGTCACCAGAACCAGCATATCACCTGAGCCCTGCAGATAGATAGGTTAGTGTCACCAGTACCAGCATATCACCTCAGCCCTGCAGATAGATAGGTTAGTGTCACCCAAATCAAACAATGTTTTACCTTTGTGAATCGCTGCCTCGTTGCTGAGATATTGCTGTTTTTGTCAATATGCAAATGAGCTTTAGGAGCAATGAAGGTGTTGCCGCTTACCTCTTTGGAGCAATGGCCACACCCTTTTTGCTCCAAAAAGTTAATTTGCATATTGACAAGAACAACTATACTTCGGCATTGGAGGCACAGATTCAGGTGACCCTAATCTACAGTATCTACTGTATCTGCGGGGCTGGGTTGATATGTTAGGTTCTGGTGACAGTCCCTTTAAGGCAGAAGAGTGACCTCAAATATTGACCACCCATAATGGCAGCAAGAGCATTGCTATAACAATGCCAGAATAACCCTATGAAGTACTGGCTGGAGAGTCCCTATGAATATGTACTGTCTAGAGGAACTCTATTAATATTGTCGGAGTGCCTGAATTATTGCTCCAGAAGGAGTGCCCCGTTAGCAGTGCCTCTGACCCTGTGCAAATATTTCCTTAATTGAACATAATTTTTTTTTTAATTTTAATTTTACACTGATGAGTTTCCTAATAAATTTCCATAGCAGTTGGATCTATAAAACATAATATTCTAGTTGTTTGCTGTCACCATTAAGTTCTTTAGCACCCTCTAGTGGTGACTGCAGGCACACAGAATTTTTATTACTATTATGTGCCTATGCAGGAGCTTTGGAGCTCTGTATCAGAAAAACGGAGCTCAGTCTGCTATAAAGATATATTAGGAAAAGAATCGGCACAGAATTTGGGATACAAAAAAATGACATGGTGTTAAAAAATGGAGATTCCCTTTAAGGGGTGTTTTTAGTTCTGCTTGGGTTGAAGCTTTCTTTCATGGCACCTGGCAGACGTGTAAAGACAATATTATTGCCCTGATTATCCCGGATGGAGCGAGTAGCAGTGATGGGTGTTGTAAGCCGCCCTCAGGCTGATGACAATTGTTCTCTGTTCACATCTGTCACTTAGGGCTGAGCTCCATGATAACATCCATTACTTTCTCAGACGTCGAGGACATTCTGGAATTTTCTGTGTTTGCCAGCCATATCCTTTGGCAAAGCTTCTTCTCCCCAAGCACTTTTTTTTTTTTGTAGAATTTGAGACTTTTTGGCAATGCCGCTGATCAAAAATGTCCGTAATAATGTGGAACTGATAAGATTATGTGAAGCTGTGATAAATCGAAGTAGATGACGTTACATGGCAGAGTATCAGATTTGTCTGTACATTTGCGTGAAAGATACATTACGCGTTTCACCTCACAGTTATGTATTAATCTAGGTTCACACAACAGATTTTTTGGACAAAAACATCTGACATGGCCTTAGTAGTTCTTGGCGTCTTTATTCACACCTATAGCGAGTACAGCAGAGCGGGGCGTGTTTTATCCTATCCAGAGTTGAACAGAAAAGACTCCTATGCGGAGGGCAGTCTACCACCCTTTGCAAGTAGCTTTATTAAGAAATTAAGATTCTCCTCTCCTTTGGTGTTAACAACTCCTATATAGACTTATGTATTTCCATAGTAACAGACTACAAACAAATCTTGCGTAGTCTGATCTTCTAGTTACACTCCCTTCTATCCTATCCTTTTGTGTGTAAAACTCTTTTGCTGATCTATGCATCTCCATAGTAACAGACTACAAATTCTACATAGTCTGATCCCGTAGTTATACTCTCTTCTATCCTACCCTTTTGTGTTAACAACTCCTATACAGATCTATGTATTTCCATAGTAGCAGACTGCAAACAAATCTTGCGTAGTCTGATCCTGTAGTCGCACCCCTTTCTATCCTATCCTTTTGTGTTTACAGCTTTTTTTTCAGACCTTTGCATCTCCATAGTAACAGACTACAAGCTCTACGTAGTCTGATCCTGTAGTTATACTCTCGTCTATGCTATTCTTTTGTGTTAACAGCTACTATGCAAACCTATGCATTTCCATAGTAACAGACTGCAAAGAAATCTTGCGTAGTCTGATCCTATGGTCGCACTTCTTTCTATCCTATCTTTTTGTGATTACAGCTGTTTTGCAGATCTAAGCATCTCCATAGTAACAGACTACAAATGCTATGTAGTCTGATCCTGTAGTCATACTATCTTCTATCTTATCCTTTTGTGTTAACAGCTACTATGTAGACCTATGCATCTCCATAGTAACAGACTACAAACAAATTCTGTGTAGTCTGAGCCTGTTGTCATACTACCTTCTATCCTATACTTTTGTGCTTACAGCTCCTATGAAGAACTATGCATCTCCATAGTAACAGACTACAAAATAATCTTGTATAGCCTGATCCTTAAGTCATACTCCCTTCTATCCATCCCTTATTTCTTACTAATCTAGATTTCATAGGTTAGCAACCAATACGGGACAGATGCATAAGTGCCAGGTCAAATTGCATAGGGTTTGTGTGTTGTCTGTTACCATGGAGACACATAGGCCTATATAGGAACTGTACACACAACAGATTTTTGTGCTTCTAGCTCCTATAGAGACCTACATGACTCCATAGTAACAGACTACAAACAAATCTTGCATAATCAAATTCTGTAGTCAAACTCCCTTTTTTCCTATTCTCTTGTGTTTACAGCTCCTAGGCAGACCTATGCGTCTCCATGGCAACAGACTACAAACAAATCTATCATAGTCTGATTCTCTAGTCACACTACCTTCTATCTATCCCTTATTTCTTACGAACCTACATTTCATAGGTTCCAACCAATATGGGACAAATCCATAAGGTCAGGGTCAGACTGCACAGGATTCTGTGTTGTCTGTTACCATGGAGACACATAGGTCTACATAGGAACTGTACACACAGCAGATTTTTAATTAAGACGGTTGACTAATTTTTTGCTTATTTTTTTTAGATGCATTGGACCAATTTCACAAAAATATTGCAAAGGGGACATAGCCTTTAAATGGAGGATATGCTGCAAGTTATCATAGCCACATACCAGTGATACTTTTTATATTCTTACCTTGAGAAGTAGCTTTCTGGAAGCTGGAATTTTAGATTTCCTCTGAAATAAGTAAATGAAGTGTTAGATATTTGTAGGCCGTGGGGGTCGTCAATTATTAAACCAAAAAATGAATATTTAACTTACCTCTCCGCTGTAGAAATCACATGAAAATGCCCAAAGGAAAGAAAACAAAGGTAAATTTAGAATATGAATGATGGATGGAAATATGTCATAAATCTCAATAAGTGTTTTAATGAATGTTTTTTTTTCACTTGCCTCCGTATCCCTCTGCATATACCTGACATAATCGTATAGGTCAATACCCCTCCCAATGTGAATCTCCATTAAAATATTTTAAAGGGGGTCTGTCAGGTCCAAAATGCCTCCCAAACCAATAATAGTGCCATGGTGGGGCCTTTAATAGGAGCAGAAACATAAAGTGAAGCACAGCAGAGATTATCAACTTTGTATCATTATGCAAATCAGCCTGCAAGTGCACCAGGGGCGGGGCCTGGGTTACTAGATTTGCCTACAGACCTAGTCAGAGACTGATTTACATATCCATAAACAGATGTTACATATGCTTTGCTTCATCAGTATGTTTCCACTCTTATTAAAGGCCCCTACACTCACTAGTTTTGATTTGGGAATTTTGGACCTCAAAGTCTCTCTTACTGTCCTTCACTGAACATTAGGGACCAGTTTCTAAATATATCTCTGACTGTACCACTGACCAACAAGGACCAGTCTCTAAGTGGTTCTCTGATCATTATGGACCAATCTCTGAATAAACTGCTGACCACCACGGATCAATCTATGGATATACCACTGACCACCATGGATCAATCTCTGGATATACCCCACCACCACATCTCACCCCCCCCACCGACCACCATGGATCAATCTCTGGATATACCACTGACCACCATAGATCAATCTCTGGATATACCACTGACCACCATGGATCAATCTCTGGATATACCACTGACCACCACGGATCAATCTCTGGATATACCACTGACCACCACGGATCAATCTCTGGATATACCACCGACCACCACGGATCAATCTCTGGATATACCACTGACCACCACGGATCAATCTCTGGATATACCACTGACCACCACAGATCAATCTCTGGATATACCAGTGAC
Source organism: Leptodactylus fallax (assembly GCA_947044405.1). Lineage (NCBI taxonomy): Eukaryota > Metazoa > Chordata > Amphibia > Anura > Leptodactylidae > Leptodactylus > Leptodactylus fallax. The sequence continues at coordinate 3,624,897 of CAMRHE010000180.1, forward strand.
CCCCATGGATCAATATCTAACTGTATCACTGACCACCATGTATAGATCATTTTCTGAATATATCACTGACCACCCTCATAGCACAATCTCCAACTGTACCACTGACCACCACAGATCAATCTCTGACTCTATCAATAACCACCCTAATAGAACAATCTCTGACTGTACCACTGACCAACAAGGACCAGTCTCTAAGTGGTTCTCTGATCATTATGGATCAATCTCTGGATATACCACTGACCACCATGGATCAATCTCTGGATATACCATTGACCATCATGGATCAATCTCTGGATATACCATTGACCATCATGGATCAATCTCTGGATATACCACCGACCACCATGGATCAATCTCTGGATATACCACTGACCACCATGGATCAATCTCTGGATATACCACTGACCACCATAGATCAATCTCTGGATATACCACTGACCACCATGGATCAATCTCTGGATATACCACTGACCACCATGGATCAATCTCTGGATATACCACCGACCACCACGGATCAATCTCTGGATATACCACTGACCCCCATGGATCAATCTCTGGATATACCACTGACCACCATGGATCAATCTCTGGATATACCACCGACCACCACGGATCAATCGCTGGATATACCACTGACCGCCATGGATCAATCTCTGGATATACCACTGACCACCATGGATCAATATCTAACTGTATCACTGACCACCATGTATAGATCATTTTCTGAATATATCACTGACCACCCTCATAGAACAATCTCCAACTGTACCACTGACCACCACAGATTGATCTCTGACTTTACCACGGACCAACATGGATCAATGTCTGACTCTATCACTAACCACCCTAATAGAACAATCTCAAACTGTTTCACTGACTATCACGGATCAATCTCTGACTGTACTACTGACCAACAAGGACCAATCTCTAAGTGGTTCTCTGTCCATTATGGACCAATCTCTGAATAAACTACTGACCACCATGGATCAATCTCTGGATATACCACTGACCACCATGTAGCAATCTCTGGATATACCACTGACCACCATGGATCAATATCTATCTGTCTCACTGACCACCATGGATAGATCAATCTCTGAATATATCACTGACCACCCTCATAGAACAATCTCCAACTGTACCACTGACCACAACAGATCGATCTCTGACTTTACCGCGGACCACCATGTTTCAATCTCTGACTCTATCACTAACCACCCTAATAGAACAATCTCAAACTGTTCCACTAACTATCATGGATCAATCTCTGACTGTACTACTGACCACCATGGATTACTCTCTGAATATACCACTGACCACCATGGATCAATCTCTGGATATACCACTGACCGCCATGGATCAATCACTGAATGGACCACCAGGGAACAAACACACAATCCTACTCATGAACTCTATACTCTAACACAATACACGTGTGACATACCTTTGAGACATGATGGCAGTATTACAGCTCCTGAAAGAAATAAAACAATGCAAAATGATAAAACAGAAGTTTAAGTCTAACACTGTAGAGTACGAGAAGTCGGGGCGGATGGGGCCATTATTCGGTCTGTCCAGGGTACGACAACTGTTTAGAGTGACAGAGGTACAATGGGGATTATTCATTTTCTCAGCAGTCAGTTCAGTACTTCTGGATGGCTGCCGCAGCTACACGGGGCAATTCATCACATAGGGGTATTACTAGACTCCATTGGTATAATGGAGTATAGCGCACATCCAGCCAATGAGCATGCATCGTCTAGAGCAGTCCATAGGGTCCTATCCCTATAGAAATGACCACTCCTGAGAGTGTGAAATAGTCTCCATTATTTCAAGGGTGTTACTACAAGGATAGCGGCAGCTGTAAGGCCAATGGCCAAAGGTTATCTATAAGGGGGAGTCCTGGCACATATTATATTATATATATATCATATATTATTATTAATGCACAAACACTAAGATAGATAGATAGATACGATAGATAGATAGATAGATAGATAGATAGATAGATAGATAGATAGATAGATAGATAGATAGATAGATATAGATAGACAAATAAATGATAGATAGATAGATAGATAGATAGATAGAGAGATAGATAAATAGATAGATAGATAGATGGACAAATAAATGATAGATAGATAGAGTACATAGATAGATAGATAGATAGATACGATAGATAGATAGATATTAGATAGATAGATAGATAGATAGATAAGATAGATAGATAGATAGATAGATACTATAGATAGATACAGTGGCGTAACTAGGAATGGCTGGGCCCCAAGGCGAACATTTGACATGGGGCCCCCCCCCCAAGCCGCCGCCCCCAACCCCCCCAAGCCGCCGCCCCCAACCCCCACAAACCGCTGCCCCCAACCCCCCCCCCACACAAACCGCATTCCTGTGCACACTATTTTGCCCCATGTGGCCCCTGCACACAGTGTTTGCCCCATAGTGGCCCCTGCACACGGTATTATGCCCCATAGTGGCCCCTGCACACGGTATTATGCCCCATAGTGGCCCCTGGACAAGGTATTATGCAGCATAGTGGCCCCTGCACACAATATTATGCCCCATAGTGGCCCCTGCACACAGTAGTTTGCCCCATAGTGGCGCCTGCACGCAGTAGTTTGCCCCATAGTAGCCCCTGCACACAGTAGTTTGCCCCATAGTAGCCCCTGCACACAGTAGTTTGCCCCATAGTGGCCCCTGCACACAGTAGTTTGCCCCATAGTGGCCCCTGCACACAGTAGTTTGCCCCATAGTGGCCCCTGCACACAGTAGTTTGCCCCATAGTGGCCCCTGCACACAGTAGTTTGCCCCATAGTGGCCCCTGCACACAGTAGTTTGCCCCAAGGGCCCCACACAGTAGTTGCCCCATAGTGGCCCCTGCACGCAGTAGTTGGCCCCATAGTGGCCCCTGCACACAGTAGTTTGCCCCATAGTGGCCCCTGCACACAGTAGTTGGCCCCACAGTAGCCCCTGCACACAGTAGTTTGCCCCATAGTGGCCCCTGCACACAGTAGTTTGCCCCATAGTGGCCCCTGCACACAGTAGTTTGCCCCATAGTGGCCCCTGCACACAGTAGTTTGCCCCATAGTGGCCCCTGCACACAGTAGTTTGCCCCATAGTGGACCACCCATGAACGATTATTATACTCTGGGGTCTTTTCAGACCCCCGAGTATAATGATCGGAGACCCAGAGCAGGATAGAAACATAGAAAACACTGCAACTTACCTCTTCCTCGCTCCGCTGCACTCCCGTGCGCTACTTCGGCCATCTTGTCAGATCTCGCGCGATCCAGGCCGGCGTCTTCGACGCATAATGACGTCGGCTGACGTCTGGGACGTCACCAAACAGGCCCGAAGCCTGCGGAGCGGCAGATAGGTGAGTTACAGTGTTTTTTATGTTCGCTCACCTCCCCTGGGCCCCCAATCGTTATACTCCGGGGTCTCAAAAGACTATAACTATAACTATAGCAGTGATTGTGGGTTTCGCGGTAGCGACTGCCACAGGGCTCCGGGCCCCGTAATGTTCTGGGCCCTGTGGCAGTCGCTACCACTGATACCCCGGTAGTTACGCCCCTGGATAGATAGATACGTAGTAGATAGATAGATAGATAGATAGATAGATAGATAGATAGATAGATAGATAGATAGATATGAGAGACGGATAGATAGATAGATAGATAGATAGATAGATAGATGAGATGACGGTAGATAGTAGATAGACGGATAGATAGATAGATAGATAATAGATAGATAGATAGATAGATAGATAGATAGATATGAGAGACGGATAGATAGATAGATAGATAGATAGATAGATAGATAGATAGATAGATAGATAGATAGATAGATACTATAGATAGATAGATACTAGATAGATAGATAGATAGATAGATACTATAGATAGATACTATAGATAGATAGATATGAGAGACGTGATAGATAGATAGATAGATAGATAGATAGATAGATAGATAGATAGATAGATAGATAGATAGATACTATAGATAGATAGATATGAGAGACGGATAGATAGATAGATAGATAGATACGATAGATAGATACTATAGATAGATAGATAGATAGATATATATGATAGATACTATAGATAGATAGATACGATAGATAGATAGATAGATAGATAGATAGATACGATAGATAGATACTATAGATAGATAGATATGAGAGACGGATAGATAGATAGATAGATAGATAGATAGATAGATAGATAGATAGATAGAAGGTCAGATTATAACATATTAAATACTGCTTAAAACATCACAAGGTAGCAGAGAATGACATTCTCTTTGGATAATGGTGTCTAGCACCACCTGTTGGGGAAATACTGACAGTACATTTTTCAACTGGAATTTGAAGAATTCAGATTCGGGCCCTCTGATGACACACCACTGCAGTCACTGCACCAGTTGTCGGCCTTCCATTGTATTCATTCTTTTGTGTAAGTGACTGATATGTCAAAACTCTGATCCGTCATGTTGTATTTTTATTACTGGTGGAGTTTATTATACGGTTGTAATTTATGTATCACCCCCCACACCGTATATGACAGTATTATTTTATGCATTGTTTTTACATGATTAAACAATGCACAGATAAAATCTATCTATCTATCTATCTATCTATCTATCTATCTATCTATCTATCTATCTCATATCTAGCTATGTATCTATTTAGTTTACTTTTATAGCTCCATCATTCCGCAACACTTTTACAGACATTGTCAGTCACTGTCCCATATAGGGCTCACAAAGTCTATCAGTCTATCAGTCTATCTATTTATCTATCTATCTATCTATTAAAAGTCACATAGGAGCTGTGCCCATATGTGTAAAATTCCACAGGCTGTGTGCATCTATACATGTCACATAATTCTAAGGTGGCTCCTATATTATTACAATTGATAGTAGAGGGTATGTTCATTTAAAATACACACCCACCAGAACCTCCTAATACACACCTCAGCTGCTGCAGAACCTCCTAATACACACCTCAGCTGCTGCAGAACCTCCTAATACACACCTCAGGTGCTGCAGAACCTCTAGCCCCAGCTGCTGCAGGACCTCCTAATACACACCTCAGCTGCTCCAGAACCTCATAATACACACCTCAGCTGATGCATGAATGATGTTCTGCAGTGGCTGAGGTATGTATAATGATGTTCTGCAGCAGCTGAGGTGTGTATTATGATGTTCTGCTTTAGAAGGGCTTTACATGTCAGTCAATTAGTGATTGGCATAGGAGAAGAGAAAAGCGGCGCCTATTTGAGGTTTCTATTTACATGCATAGAGTCTTACAGTGCCGTTCTGTGTTAGATATACATTATTATAGGTTTACCTTGTCTAGTCCTTGTCCTGGTCACTGCGCTGTACAGAGTGCCGGAGCTGCTGCTGGAGGTCCCTTCCCCTTGTATTGCCTCCCCCGTGTGAATGGTTTGTTAAAATAGCATCTTTTTGACCATGGCCTTGTCTGCTAGAAATCTGATCCGGGCTCACTGTGGGCAGATCTGCCGCCTGCTGTCCCATCCTGTATCCTATATGGAGCTTCATTACAAGGTGCCCTTTGTAATGGAAACAGGCCGGGCCCTTTTACACATTCATTGTACCTAAAATATCCCACGTAGGGGACATGTGTTGGGGTGAGGTTACAGCCTCATTCCTTATGCCCAATTTGCAGCTCATGGGCCCAGATGCCAGTCAGTCCCGCTCTAATTACCTTCTAAACCTTTGCTTATCTATGCCCGAAGTAGAAGAATAACACCAATTACTAGTAAGCCAGGGAGGATTTACGTATGAAGGCCTGCCTACCGGGCCGTACAACGCCAACCGACACATATATACAGCCCCGGGTATATAGGGAGGATGCAAATGCCACCTAACAGTGCCATAACATCCTGCTGGATCCATCTGATGACTATGACTGTGGCGGTCCAACCTCAGGGCACCCTCTCCGATCCTGAGAATAAAGGGGCCGCTGTGTCCCCTTTACTACTGTTCTCTGATAATGGGAAAACTTAAAGGGAATGTGTCATCAAAAATGACAAAAAATTTCCATGATACTATATTTTTTTTTACTCTGACCACTAAGCCTAATAATAGACAGACACTTGGCAATTCTGTAGGGGCTTCTTTTTCAGCAGTCACCTCATTTGCATCATAAACAGGATTACAATAAAAGATAACACCTCTATAGGTAACACCACTGATCCATCATTACATCTGGTTTTCTGGGACTTACTTATTGATGACCCACCCGATCAGGAGAATAGGAGACTTTCGCCACTCTCGAAGTCCCGGTGAAATGCTCATTTAACACATAACGTAGGCATGCCATTATGTATTTAGGTTCATGGCCAGCACATTGACATGACACACACAAAAAGGGGCATGTCACACCCCTAAAGACCTCACCTGAAATATTTTACGACACACTTCTTGCACTGGTCTCCTGGAGGCCAACACCATGATAGGTTAACTACTTTGGACTATGGGACTTCTGGAAATACTATGTCCGGTAGTCCCATAGAACTGAAAGAAGTGGTGGTAGAGCATGCGCACCGCCATTCCTTTCACAGGTCCCATTCTTGTGATTGCTAGGGTCCTGTTAGTCAGTTCCTCCAGCGATGAGGGATTTATCCCCTACCCTTTGGATAGGGGGTTAATATCTTTAATGGGAAAACCCCTTTAAGGGGAGTGTGTCACCAAAACCCAGCATATCACCCCATCCCACAGATAGATAGGTTAGGATCACCTGAATCAAACGGTGTTTGCCCCTTGTGAATCGGAGCCTCCGTTGTTGAGCTATGGCCATTTTAGTAAATATGCAAATCTTTGGAGAAGCAATGGCGGCGCCCTCGTTGCTTCGAAGAGCTTATTTGCATTTGACAAAAACAGCAATATCTCAGCAATGGAGGCAGCGATTCACAAGGGGAAAACACCGTTTGATTCGGGTGACCCTAACCTATCTATCTACGGCGCTGGGTTGATAAGTTGGGTCTGGTGACAGAGTCCCTTTAAGTGATGGGTCCCCTTTAATCCTATGTGAATCATGACTGTATTGTTTTTTTTCAGCCTACATGTGTTCTCCCTTTGACCCTTTGGTGGCTGCTTATCTCCCAAAAGTACAAAGGATTAGCCATGTTAAATCCGCTCCCGTCATCTGCCTTAGAGGGTAAGTCAGGGCGCCGCCATACACATTAGACAATCGGCCAGTCCTGCCAAAATTGTGAGGTTTGGCTGGCATTCATCAGCTGTGTATGGCCATCTTTAGAAGGTGCGCAGTTGTCTATATGTAGAACAAAGCCGAGGCTTCTATTGTTACTCATTCCTCTGACCTTACCCTCCCGTCCCTAATAAACATAAATTACATGACTGGACTAAAAATAAACCCCCGGAATCTCCAGGGTACGGAGCAAGAAACCGAGGCCCGCAACCAATGACACCAGTCCTGGGAGACGACGCATGTGCTCCCGGCAGCTGTGGCTCTGGAGGAACTGACATTCCTCACAAAGGGCATTTCTCCCTAAAATGACAAAACCCCTAGTAAATATCTGAGGCGCCCTCTTCTGTCACGATCAATCCTAGGTGACAACCAACATGGCTGCCACCTGATGGGCAAACCTGCCAGCTATGTTCTGACACCCCTGCTCCTATATAACTACATAACTAGACATATTTGCTGTTTAGGCCAGATTCAGACAGGGAAGATTTTTGGGTGAAGATTTGTCCATGAGGAGGTCAAGGTCAGGGGAGAAAACTGCTTAAGACATCCCCCATTTCAATGCCCGCATCAGCCTATGGCTCTGACAGTCTGCAGGTTTATGGCTCTGAATGCTCTTGTTGGACAGGTATAGGGGCTGTTATTTGGGTTCTGTAGGGTAGTATTATTTAGACAATGCATAGCATTGTTATTTTTGTCCTGTATGACGGTATTATTCACACAATACATAGCACTATTATATGAGTCCTGTGTGGCAGTATTCCTATATAGCACTATTATATGAGTCCTGTATGGCAGTATTCCTATATAGCACTATTATTTGAGTCCTGTATGGCAGTATTCCTATATAGCACTATTATATGAGTCCTGTATGGCAGTATTCCTATATAGCACTATTATTTGAGTCCTGTATGGCAGTATTCCTATAGAGCACTATTATTATGCACTAAATAGCAGTGTTATGTGGGCTTTGTATAGCATTTTTATTCAGGCACTATATTGTTATTTGGGTCCTATGTGGCGGTATTACTCAGGCACTGTATAATATTGTTATTTGGATGCTGTTTGGCAGTATTATTTGGGAACATATACAACTGCTATTTGTACGCCAGTATTATTCAGGCAGTATAAAGTTGTTATTTAGTCCTATGTCGTAGTATTATTTAGATACCATATAGCACTGTTATTTTAGTCTTGTGTGGCGGTATTATTCAAGATATACAGTATATAGTATTAGTATTTGAATGAAACCTGTATGGCAGTATTATTAGTTACTTTAAAGCAATTTTATTTGGGTCTTGTGTGGCAGTATTATGTGTGTCCTGTGTGGCAGTATTATTTAGACACCATATAGCACTGTTATTTGAGTCATGTATGGTGGCAATATATTGACATAGTACTATTATGTAGGTTCATTTTGGCAGTTTTCATTGAGCACCAAACAATATTGCTATTTCTGGTGGTATTATTTGGGCACTGTATAGCACTTTTATTTGGGTTCTATATAGCGGTATTATTTAGACACTACATAACACTGTTATTTGAGTTTTATATGGCAGTATTAATTTGGCACTATATAGCACTGTAATTTGGATTCTACATGTCAGTATTATTTGGGCACTATATAACACTATGATTTGGGTTCTATATTGTGGTATTAATTGGGCACTTTATAGCACTATTATTTGGGTTCTATAATGTGGTATTAATTGGGCACTTTATAGCACTATTATTTGGGTTCTATAAGGTGGTATTAATTTGGCACTTTATAGCACTGTTATTTGGTTCTATATGGTAGTATTAATTGGGCACTATATATCACTGTTACTTGGATTCTACATGTCAGTATTATTTGGCCACTATATAGCACTGTTATGGATTCTACATGGCAGTATTATTTGGCCACTATATAGCAGTTATTTGGGTTTTATATGGCAGTATTAATTGGGCACTATATAGCACTCTTATTTGGATTCTATATGGTAGTATTAATTGGGCACTATATAACACTGTTACTTGGATTCCCCCCCCGCATATTTGGCCCACTACGGGGGTACGAGTATTATTTGGGCACTATATACTCTATAGAGCACTGTTCTTTGAGTTATATATGGCAGTATTAATTGGGCACTATATAGCACTGTTACTTGGTTTCTATATTCCGGTATTAATTGGGCACTATATAACACTGTTATTTGGGTTCTATACTGTACTAGAGGAAGGACCCGGCTTCGCACGGGTATATTTCATTTTTTGTTTGTGTAGTAACCCCATAAGAATTGGCCAGTTTTGCACTTGACATCCAGTATGGCAGTCCAGTATAGGTATAGTCTATTTATGGCTGTGTTGCTATGGAAACCTTGTAAATGAAATGTGAACTTACATTGGCTAATACACGTCATATGACTGAATATTTAAGGACCTGCGAACTGCTATTGACTCATACAGGACATAAATAGCTTGGTTGCTATGGAAACCTGGTGTAAAGCTGTGTGTATGTCAAGACTGAACCTGCGATTTTCCATTGGTCCATAAGTGTCATGTGATCATGTGCATCTCAGTTTGGATATCAGTGAAAAACCTGCGATCGGTTGTTATGGAAAACCTGGAGTAAAGCTGTGTGTATGTGACCTTGTGTAACAGTGTCATCCACAGCGCCCTGCCCCTTTAAAGCTGACCTACAGCAGTGAAGAAAAATGGCTGGGTTGTTATTGAAACCTGGAGTGCAGCTGTGTGCATGTGGCTGACAATGCTTTGTCAGATTGGAGACGGGCTTGGGTCTGCTGGGGAGTTTCAGCAGCTCGCTGTTGTCTGTAACATACCTTATCAGATTGGAGACAGGCTTGGGTCTGCTGAGAGTTTTCATTAGCTCGAGCAGCAGCCATGCGTTTTGCTGAAGGACACATGAGTAGTTTAAAAAACGTTTCAATTTATAAGAATGCTGAAATCCAGTATGGCAGTCCAGTCAGTGGCGTAAATACCGGTTTAGCAGTGGTAGCAGCTGCCACAGGGCTCAGGACATTAGGGGACCCGGCGGGCCTCTGATGTTTTTTTTTTTTTTTTTAACACCAGCAGGTAACGGGCCCTATTTACTTACCGATCCCCACTCCTGCTCATGGCCGCCTGCACTTCACCTTCTGCAGAGGTGGCTGTGAGCAGGAGCGGGGATTGGTAAGTAAGGCCTGTGGGCCGTGAACCCCACAAACACTGCTATCATTATACTCTGGGGTCTTTTCAGCAGGCTTCAGGCCTCCTTGGTGGCGTCCCAGATGTCAGTGGGCCAGTCCGACGTCATTATGCGTTGCGATACATGCCTGGCTCACGTGACATCTGGTCCAACATTGAAGAAGTAGCGGGAAGTGCGCATAATACTAAATGAAGGAGCCACTATGATACTGTGTGCAAGGGCCACTATGGGGCAGAATACTGTGTGCAAGGGCCACTATGGGGCCTAATAGTGTATGCAGGGGCCACTATGGGGCATAAAAGTGTGTGCAGAAATGCAGTTTGTGCGTGGGGGGGTTGCCAGGGGGGGGGGGGGTCCCATGTCAAATGTTCGCCTTGGGGCCCTGCCATTGCTAGTTACGCTACTGAGTCCAGTATAGGTACAGTCTATTTATGGCTGTGTTGTTATGGAAACCTGGTAAATTAAATGTGAACTTATATTGGCTGATACACGTGATATGACTGAATATTTAAGGTCCTGTGAACTGCTATTCACTAATAGAGGTCATACATAGCTTGGTTGCTATGGAAACCTGTGTGCCTGAGGAGAGTAAGTGCCTGCGAGCTGTTATTGGCTGATAAGGGACATGTGACCGTGTGTATGGCAGTTGGAATATGAGTGAAAGACTTGCAGGCTTGTATAGATTAATGCTGGTCATTTTTTGGGAATACTGTACCTCAGGAACGGTACGTCCAAGAGAGCTGAGACCCAGTCTATAATATTCCCGGACTCCTGATGTACATGTGTGCCAAATTTGGTGAGGATCGGTCCAGTCGTTTGGTTGCGCATAAAGAACAGACAGACAGACAGGAACTCATTTTTATATATATAAGAGATATGTATTTTTGAGCACTGTATAGCACCATTATTTGGGTCGTATATGGCGGTTTTATTTGGATACTGTCTATCACCATTATTTTTTGTAATTGATGGTATTATTTGGGCAGTTATATGACAATATTTTAGTTTTTTGGGTTCATTGTCAATTTCCCTTTTAGATAGACATATTGATCATGATTCACCAGTTTGACAGAGAGGTCTAGTCTGGTTTTCACATGTGGCAGTAGGAACCATCTGCTACCTGCAGGTACACCACCGATGGGAGAAGTCCCAGATGGCCACCTTTAGCCCACATCTCTAAGAATGACATAAAGAAAATGTCAACCCTTCCTACAACAGATGCTAGCCCCCTACTTGCTGACCACTTCCATACCGATAGAGTCCATATGTCAAGTACCCGACACACATTTCTGAGATGTTTACACGTGAGGAGGAAGCCTTAATGGCACGTTGTGACTACAAAGGGACAACTGTGACCTTGACGACTAATTAACCATATTAATTATGACTGTAAAGCTATACGCGACCTCCACATAGCTACAGTGCCACGGCTAAAAATAAAATCATTATTTTCAATCATTTTCAGCCTAATTTACAACCAAACTTAACCCCTTAAAGACCAGGCCTGCTTAAGCATGATTGATCCATCACATGTATTTTTTTCGTATTTCATTCACGCTGCTGTTTTATGCGGTTTTATGTAATTACCGTGCGAGTTATAATTTTATTTTATTCAGACTTTTATTACATTTTTTAAAAATCCCATTGAGAGCTTGGTGTTTTCTAAGCTTATTTTATACTTATGTATTAGTTCACTCCTTTACGCTAGTACATTATCTTCTGTGACTGTTGTTAGTGTAACCCTTCGTGTGCCCCGCCAGGTCCAGAGACCTTTCTAGGCCCCCAGGGCTGATATTGTAAGAGACAGCCAATGTTGTCTTAAGCTTCATTTGTCTGTATAAACTGTTAATGTTGAATGTATTTCTGTGATTCTGTTCCTTTAAGACAGCAGCCATTGTAATTGTGACATGATGCTGGAGTGAGACCCCCCCCCCTTTTATGTCAGCCTGCCTGTTCTGCAGACAGAGTGTGAGCAGAGAAGCAGGAAGTGACGAGACAGAGAGCAGCAGCCATCTTGGCAAGTGTTGTATTGAACTGCTGTGGAGATTTTTCTGTACAGCTAAGCTGTATCTTGGTCCAGAGACAAACAGAGTGTAAAGAGACAACAGGACTAGTGAGTCCACGTGAAAGGAACTGTGCTCAGTGGCTGATCAGTGAGACTGACATTGTGACTGTGTATATGGATACCACAGATAGAGACTCGCAGTGCTGTTGATGTACTGGACGGCACCTGCTAAATCCCGGCTTACATCCCAGCTCAGTGTATGGATTCGGCAGGACTGTCAGTGTGCTGAGTGGAATCTGCTGTTGGATTACATTGCATTCATTGGGTTTCCCTGTCTGTTAAAGAGGACTTCATTTCTCCCAAGATCCTGATAACCGTGAGGAGAGGACGCTTCACTATAAAAGAAAGGACCGACTTTGGGCCCCACCGCGCGCTTCTACGGACTGTAAGCGGTCCACCTGGACCACTGGGGAAAAGGGGGTGCACCCAAATGTGAAGTCAGGGTCAGTTAGGGATAGTTTTGAGTATATTGTTCATTCAGTGTCCATACTGCAGAAGTGGACAGAGTAAAAGTAGAAACCATTGCAGAATTTGCCTTGAAATTGTTCATGCTATATTGTATATTTTGCTTGTCTTTAGCCCTGTCATTTTACCTTTAACTAACCTTTATTAACTTATAGTAAATATATTTTTTTTTCTTGAACTACCGCGTGTGCGTTCATTTCTGGTTGCGGAGTCCAAACCACCTGCCTTGCTCTCGGTTCACAATATCATGGGAAACCCGGTGACCCATTAATGGGGGGGGGAGTCCCCTTTGATCATGCCGCAGTCATTTTTGACTGCAAAGATCAAAGAGCTAAATGGACGGATCAAAGGTTTTTCCGCTCCGGGGTGGAGCAGAGGAATAAAGCCTCTTAATTCCACAGTAAAAAAAAAAGGTGTATTACAGTCATTAAGGGGTTAAAAAGGGAACCCAGCTAATAAGCAAAAAAATTTCCCACTTACAAATATCCATCCACATAGAGACAGGCACTATGATATGGGTCATCCATATCAAAGCAGTGGGGGCAGACATCAGGCACCCCCGCCAATCAGCCAATTAAAGCAACCTCTTCATTGCATACCAAGCATAGCGCTATAAATTGTATAGTGGCTGTGCTTGGTATTGCAGCTCAGTCCCATTCATTTGAATAAGACTGAGTTGCAAACGGAAGCGGAAGCAAGTGATCATCTGGAGTGTCGGATGCCAGATCCCTACCAATAAAGATAGGTCAGGTGGGACTGGTGGTGGTTGGTGCTCCAATTCACTTCAATGGGAGTGCCAGTGATAGCCAAATAGCCAAGTGCTCCCACTGAGGTGAATGGGAGCGTCGGCCAACACCAGTCTCGCCCACATTCAGCCTAGCTGCAGTCAGGTTGACTGTGGAGCGGGACATGGTTCCTGAAGAACTTTACTTTGTGGAACAACCTGGTGACCTGAGGACGGGATTCCGGGCCAAAGCCACCATATACTCCTGTCTTAACGTAATGTATTGCAATACATGGTCATGCTAAGGCTAAGTTAACATCTGTACAGCTGCAGAAACTGCCAGAAATCGGAGTCCTGCATGGAGTAGTAGTATGGAATCAGCGGACACTTGGCGGACCCCATTATAGTCAATGGGATCCTCCAGTGTCTGCAGGTTACTGCTGTTTTAGCGGTCTGTCTCTCTGTCGTTCGGGTCCGCCAGGGGAGCCCGGTGCAGATGTGAGCTTAGCCTAAGTCTCTTTTCGCTGGTTTACTGCTAGGGCATCCTATGACGGATCCATCCCTGGTCCCGTAGGGGTTCCCTTCATGTTGATGGCAGCTCTACAAAATGACGCCCTCCTCCATGGAGGCTTTGAATACCTACAGTATGTGAACACAGTCTAACACACGTAACCAAGAAGCTAAAGGGTTAATTCCAGTTGAATTAGGGAAATCCCTTTGACTAGAACTGGTTGGAGACCTCGGAAGGGACTACATAGGTCAGCAGGCGATGTAGGTTTTAATCGCCCATCTGGGAACGATTTGGCGCAGTTTATTTCCAGACCGCGTTACGTCCCCTGCTGACATCCCGGATCGTGTGGTATGAAGGGAGTTTATTGTCTTTCCAGTCCCTCGCCTCACCTACAGCGGACCCTCGGTCTTCTTTTTTCAGCTGTGGCTATTTTGGAGGCCGCTGACGGCTGGCACGTCACTCACATAGCAGGTCATACCATTCAAGGTCAGCCGTCATCCATCTCGCACTATCAACACTTGGCACGAAACAATTCATTGTTGCATTTGCGATTTTACATTGGTATTGGACCAGGCGTCATTTCTTCCTACTACCGATTTTCTCGGCCCGTGAGCTAACAATCTAATTGTTGTACGTAGAAGCCGTAGTATAAAATCTGTAACAAGAACTCCCACTATGTGACATTTATGTGGCTGAGGGACCTTTGGGCACCTGCTGACGCTAGGGCCTAGGTCATGTGACTGCTATAACTTCACCCCCTATAGCTACGACCTTGGTTGCCTAGGCTACATTATAAAACTGTACATTGACTAACTATAGCCATGGTGGTGTCCATAGCAACCAATCGGATTCCAGCTCTCATTTTACAGAGGCCATTTATAAAGTCAAAGCTGGAATCTGATTGGTTGCTATGGGCGACTACTCCATTTCTCCATTACAACAGTTTCTATATCTTCTTTATTATGATCAGACACAATGGGAGAGATTTCCGTAGACTGGCATTTTCAACCCCATCACCAGCGGAGGGTGCGCTACACCTTCTCATAAAGGAAGCACACCCTCTGCTGGGCAAGGGCGAAGGGACGGGAATGTGCTGTGTGCGTCATGGCGAATTTAGCCCCAGCCATTTATATTTTGACTCCGCCCATTCCTATCCATTTCTCTTTGTGCCCCCAAACATAAAAGTGACCCTACAGTCACCCTAACATGATATCTCCCACAGTATAAAGTCCCTCTCCTGGTGCACCCAGGTTTAATGTCCCCCTCCAGCTTTCCTCACAGTTTAATGCCCCCTCTAGTCGCCCCCAGTTTAATGTCCCCCTCCATCTGCTCCCACAGTTTAATGTCCCCCTCATCTGCCCCCAATTTAATGTCCCCCTCCATCTGCCCCCAATTTAATGTCCCCCTCCATCTGCCCCCAATTTAATGTCCCGCTTCAGCTACCCCCACAGTTTAATGTCCCCTCCAGTTGCCCCCATAGTTTAATGTCCCCCTCTGTGATGATTCTGCTTAAATATGGCTATAATTCAGAGCTGTATTTTGGTCTCTGGGTAGCGTATTTCTCTCTAGTTCCATTTACTCATAATGTGCGCAGCTATAAGCCTAGTTGTATGTTATCAGTAGGGTAACCTTGTAACAATAGGGCTTTATATCAATCCCAGCAGGGCTCCATTGTATGCATACACAGCCCTGAGTAATCCAAGAAACCTGCATTGTCCAGTCTGCACTGATAGATCAGATATGGCTGATAACATTGTATCATTTCACTTGGTCTCAGCTCTTTGCAAAGAATCTGGACTTGAGTGGATTAATCCATCAGACTTGCTGCCGCCGATGACCTCATTCTGGGAGGTGGCATAAAGAGTATAAAAGATGAGGTAAGAGGTCTGTGGGAGGAGATTATGCTATGGAGATTGGGCTGAGACCATCACAGACTACAGAGTTATGACAGAGTTGTTACAGACAGACCATGAGGAGAGGCTGCTGTGATGAGATTCTGTTGGGACTACAAGAGGAGATTTTTGTGATGAGACTACTGGACTAATGCTGAGAAACTGTGATGAGAGCATGTAGGCTGGAATATACTGTGATGCCACATGCTAGGAGCACATGCCAAGAAGCCTCCACTGGTTATTCACACATGACAGAGCATGTGTGAGTGTTGGACTACAGAACCACATAAAGGACATGTGTGGTAAAGTAATCATTTCACCTTTATCCCTTTTATTTTATTTGTACTGTATCTTGTAACTAGTAACTGTTAATGCTTGCATATATCTGCATATCTGTTCTGAACTGTATATGTTAGATGTTAATAGCGACCCATTTAGGGGTTAATAAATATATAAAATTTAGAAAGCTTGTCTTGTATTTATCTGGTGAACCTGACATTCACTGGCGGTGAGTGTGGTTTTTATATGAAAGAAGACTCAGGTGGGGCCACAGCGGTGTTGGCGCACCGAGGATCTTTCACACCCTCCATCTGCCCCCAGTTTAATGTCCCCCTCCATCTCCCTCCAGTTTAATGTCCCCCTCCATCTGCCTCCAGTTTAATGTCCCCCTCCATCTGCCTCCAGTTTAATGTCCCCCTCCAGCTACCCCACAATATTATGTCCCTCTCCTGGTACCAGCAAAACATAAAAAAAAACCCTAATTCTCCCCTCTCCCCATTCCCTGTTCTTCTCTGCTGTCTCTGGTCCGGAGGCTTCAGGGAGCTTTAGGTGTGACGTAAGTGACGTCATCACACCACGCCTGCAGCTCCCGAAACAGAGGCTGCGGCGAATGGTGGAGCAGGTAGCGGACGGCTGCTACTTCGCCATTCTTGTATTCGCTTCTGACGCAGATGAGATGAAGCCGGGACATACCTCCCACTGGCTGGGACAGCACCCGGAATCCAGGACTGTCCCGCTGAATCAGGGACGGTTGGGAGGTGTGAGTCTATGCCAGAACATAGCTGTTGTAGATTTCCAGCATCATTTACAACACATTTCCAGCCGTAAATGTTAATAAATATCCCCCCTGTACACCCTCACTACACCCCCTTTTTGGGAGAGTGGCAAGGGTGACGCAAAAAAATAAAACTGGCACTTCTTAATGCCTTGCACGCCAGAAAACTGGTTTACTAAGCATAATAAATCTGTTTTAGTTGCCCATAAGAACCAATCACAGCTCAGCTTTCATTTTGTATTCTGCTCTTCAAAAATGTAAGCTGCGCCCTGATTGGTTGCCATGGGCAAGTAAGGCAGTTTTGGTTTTAGATCCATTTTAATCTGCCCCAATGGGGGGAATTAACTAAGATCGGTGTTAGTGACACCACATTTAATCTATACCCCTGGTGTCAGGCGCGGAAAAATTATTAAGAGGTGCACACCTCCATTTCAGAACAGAATGGACCATTGGACTCCCCTCGGAGAAGCTCGGTCTGCATATTTGGTTGTGTGCATTAGGCCTAAGAGGATCTTATACTGTGTGGGAGCACTAAGGAGGCTTCATCACTTTATGTTACACAGAGGAGGGCGTTATTACTACATGGGGGCACAAAAGGAACTTGATGGGGCCAGAGGTGGTTTGGATGGGACTGAGCGAGGTTAGAGGTGTGTCTTAACATATGTAAATACTGAACATGTTCATCTAGGACCTTCACTTGGATGGCAGACCCAAGTCAGTGAGCCTTCACTAAAAGCAGGAGAGTATCCCAGTTCCATGGAGTAACCCTGTTTCAGATTAGGAGCCAAGCGGTCACAGGTGGTCAGAGAGCGCCAGGGAGAAGTTTTGGGTCTTGGTCAGGTAGACAAATATAGGGTGCACGCTCAAGTTGCGGCAGTCATATGTATTATGGTGTGATCATGGGGGGGGGGGGGGCACACATGCGGGCAGGGTTTTGACCACACATGGCTGCCACAGGAGCAAGCTGAGGTCAAAGGTCTCTAACCGAGGTTGGGGGTCAAACCAAGGTCAAATATCGCAAAACACAACCACAAAGTCGTGATAGTAAAACCTAGGACTGCCACTGAAGTGGTATGAGATCAGGAAACAACAGCGCCACTCTTGTCCATAGGTCATGCCTGGTATTGCAGCTTAGTCCCATGCAACTGTAACCCTAGAGGTTGGTCACTGACATTGCCATGGACCCCCTGAAAAGACTGAGACCCCAAGGTGAGAGAAAATAGATGGTTCTGGACTAGAGAAGTCTCCTCTCACTCAGCTCCAGGTTATTATTAGCAATGATCTCTGGGATAACAAGTCTTTTCTATACATTTAAAACCCAACCCCCCCCTATAGTATACAAACCACGCCCATTGTAAAAGCCCCTCCCCTATAAACAAGCCCCTCCTACATGACGAGACTTGGTCCACATAAAATTCATAGTATCCAGTCGTTATACGTACGTGTGATGTATTATGGGAATCGTAGTTTTCTTCCCAGCCCATCTTTAATATCGCGATACCGCTGAAACTACAAATCCCGTGAACACTCGGGCGCGTTGGTTGGTCACATGATGTCTCTTGTCCTATCAGGTAACAGCCCGACCGGAAGTTCTCTTGTGTGCGTTCCATGCTGTAGCTAATAGTGGGATTTTTGGACGGGTGTTGTGTGGTGACCCGTGGGACATGTCGGAGAACACGCTGCGGGTGTGAGTATGGGCTGTGGACAGAGGGGAGCGATAGTGAGGGGCGTGTCTATAGACGCCTCTATTCTGCTATATTTAGCAAATTGACGCACAGTTGTGAACTGCAAGCAAGAGCAGAGAGCTGCTAGAAAGTGTCTGCGGTATTGGAGGACCCGGCATGTCTGCAGTACTGCAACAACATATTGGGCACCATGTAATACCTCATTGCTCCTGTGGAGGCGCAGCAGGAAAATATTTGCAGCTGAATTCCCCCTACATGGGGTCACTGCATCAGGATACACACTGGTCAGTCAATCCTACATGAGGGATGCCTAAAACAGTCCCCTATAAAGGGCCAGGTGGCTGATCGCTAGTCAGTCCCCAACCGAATGGAGTATGGAGCAATGGCTGTGCTAGCAGAGGACATCTGTGACCATTGCTTTATTCAGACATGGCACTACTTGGTTCCTAAATTGTGGCTAGTGGGCATGATGTTATGATGGGACCTCCCCTTTAAAGGGGTTTTGATTGGTTATCAATTGAAGATCCGTCGAAGTTCCAGGAAATCGGTTCAGCTCAGTCCCATTCAAGTAAACAGGCTGAGCTGCGATACCAGGCACAGCCACTAATAATCTATGGCGCTGTGCTTACTAAGTAGTGAAGAGACCGCAGCACTTACCCGAATGCTGCAGCTTCTTCAGACAGCGGATTGGAGCAGGGCCCGGGTGTCGGACCCCTGTTAATCTTTAATTGATGACTTATCCTAACGATCGGTAATTGAGCCTGGAAAACCCATTTAAGAACAACAAGGTATTGCAATAAATGGCTTTACATACGGCTTATCGTGCCTTTATATTGAAGGGGTGGAGCCTAATTCATTGGGGGGGGGGGTTCTCACTGTTTTCACGCTGGTTCTGACTTTGTGTCCTCTCTTTACAGATTGGCCTGCGGTGACGTATATGGAAAACTTGATGTTATTTTTAACAGAGTTCGGCAAATTCAGAAGAAGAGCGGACAGTTCGATGTAAGGAAATGCGAGACGGTGACATTTAATCGTACATGGCTCGGATCTGATGTGTATGGCAAACCTTAGGGCTTCTGGTTAGATCGGTGGTCAGCAACCTTTGGCCTGCCAGTTATTGTGAAACTACAACTCCCAGCATGCACAAGAGCTGGCTAGGGATAGGTCATCAGTACTACAAACCCAGAAATCCCCTTTAAAGTTTTGCAAGCCTCTTTTTTTCCTCAGGATTGGGGAGTGTGTAACAATACTCCTTATAGGGTGACCAGTATCCCCCCCCCCCCACACCATCTTATTTCTGTATTCTGTCATCTATTCTATAGCTAGTAATCGGTTTCCTATTTTATATTTTTTGCAGTTATTGTTATGTGCTGGAAGCTTCTTTGGGACAGGCCCAGAAAGTGAAGCTCAATGGCAGGAATACAAGTCTGGAGCAAAGCAAGGTATGTAATATTGTACAAATACAAGTGGAGTCCCCCATTTAGGGGCGTGTTCACATGTAGCCTATACACTTCCCATTAAGGTTAGTGGACAATTGTTACATCACTTGGGGTCTGACCACCGGCTCCCCCAGTGATCAGGAGAGCAGAGGACTGAGTCCCCCATGCCTTCTCCGTGTGAATGGAGATTCTGTGTATCGGCCGTATTGCACAGCTTGGCTGATCCGATCTGTCATGCTGAGGGCTGTTCAGTTCAGCCGCGTTTTTGGCTGATAAATGCGGCCAATACATGGACCCGTTTTCTCACCCCTGTCAGACCAGCCTTAGTAATGGCTCTTGGCTGAAAGCTCTTTTGGCCAACAGCTTAAAGGTGTTGTCCACTAAATGGTCAAAAGGCGGACCTTACAGCCGAGCGTCATTGATTCAGATTTCTGTATTTCCCCTCAGCTCCTATTCAGACCTATGTCCTTGGGGCAAATAATCAGGATACGGTAAAATATTTTGAAGATGTTGACGGCTGCGAGTTGGCCCACAATATAACCTACCTGGGTAAGTGATTCTCTGGACTTAAAGGGGTTGCTTGATGTTTAATAATTGTGTCCAAGGGGCCGTAGACATAATGAAATTTTGCTCACTTCTCCTCAGATCTCCGTTTCCAGCAGCGGCAAATCCGGCCTTCAGTTTACGGCTTTGTACCAGGTGACTTCTGCAGCCAATCACAGGCCTCAGTGGGGACCATTTCACAGACAGCACGTCATATGTACTTTGTGTAGAGGTCACCGCTGAGGCCTGTGATTTGTCACCTAGCACAAATGTAGTGTCACCGGTGATGTCAGCCGGGGGATCTATTAACAAGCATTTTTTTTTTTTTTTTTTTCTTCACGGCATCTTGTAGCTGCGATTTACTACGTGTGGCTTTAGCCTAAACTAGTCAAATGTTTACCTGCAGGCCGTAAAGGAGTCTTCACCGGTGCCTCCGGCCTCCAGATCGCCTATCTAAGTGGCTTACAGTCCTCCAGCGAGCCGGCTCCTTCTTACTGCTTTGCTGCAAATGATGTCAATTCGCTGAAAATGTCCCTCACCTCAAACTCCAAATTCAAAGGTGTGGATATCCTTCTGACGTCACCATGGCCCAAAGATGTCTGGATTTACGGCAACGCTCCGGTGTGTAGCTATTTACGTTATCAGTACAATGACCTTTCTTAAAGGGGTTTTCTTTAAAATAGGGCATCAATAAGATATCATAGGGGTGGGGGCAGAGTCCTGTGAACCCCATGATGAGCTGGTTGAAGAGGGATATGGGCCATCATTATGAAGGTCTTGGAAAAAACCCTTTAAAGAGGACCTCTCATGTCCTTGGGGATGGGCGGTATTATATACCGCTAGAAAGCTGACAGTGTGCTGAATTCCCTGTGATGATGCTAGGCTGTAAGGCCTCCCCTTCTGACAGTGGAGGGATATCGGTGCCGAAACTAACGGCACTGATATCTCTGGCACCAAAGCGCATATCGTCAAAGCAGATGGTGCACTGAATACTGTCAGTTTTCTAGCAATATATTATACCGCCGGTGTGAGAAGACGTGAAAGGTCCTCTAAGACAACATATTGATGTGCATAAGTGCTATGTAATGCTTCATTCTCCCTGTGGTGGCTCTGCAGGGAAACTGAACACTAAATTCCCTGGCAGACGACCATGGGAGAGATCAGTGTGCTATTCGTTTTTTTCCCGGATAGCATACTGACCCATTCATGAGTCGACACCGCACAGGTCCTATTCTGTTCAGTGTATGCGGCATGAACTCGCATATAGAAGCCTATGGGAGACTAAAAACCACAGATGGCACATGGATGTACTCAGTGTGTCATCAGTGTGCTGTCCTCGTATATACGGGTAAGCTAGGGTCATCATTAGATGTCTCCTGTGTGGTCATCTCCTGGTGACACACCATCCGTTTTTGCAGACATACGGCACCAATGCTGAAGACGCACCGATGACACGCGGTCCGCAAAAAAGGAACACTGATCACTAGTTTGCAGACCGCAAAATACACACGGTCCCAGTAGAGGGACAACATGCGAGTAGATGTCCCCATCTTATTTACATGTGCCCTACAAGCTTCGGGTTAAACACTACACTAATACATTTTACTCTTTGTACACTATTATAATACCGCCCTCTAAATGAATAGGAGTTATAGAATGTCTGACACATTGCACTTACTACAATACTGAGTTCTGTCTTGTCCTCAGACTGATGTAGACGTGAAAACCTGCGGATCTGCTTTGGTCGCCAGTCTTGCGGCCAGCTTAAAGCCTCGATATCACTTCTCTGCACTGCAAGGTGAAAACTACGAGCGGCTTCCATACAGGTAGGTAAGGACTTTTTAATATTAATATTTAGTCTTCCAGGACTTGAGTGTTGATGACCTATCTTTAGGATAAGTTATCAGTATCAGATAGTTGGCGGTCCGGCACCCTCACTGATCAGCTGATTGAAGGGGCTGCGGTGCTGGGGGATACTCACAGCCCCATACATTTGGTAGTGAATGGTAGAGAGCTGCAGTACCCTTCACAGCCACTACATATGAATGGAGCTGTACCTGTTCCAAAATGTCAGGACCTCGTAAATCGGCTGATCAGGAGCCTGACCCTCACTAATTTGATACTTATCAATAATAAAGTGCCCAATATATAGATAGATAGATAGATATAGATATAATTTTTTTTTTTTTTTTTTTTTTTTTTAAATTGGACTTTTCTCTCTAATACAGAAACCATGTGGTCTTACAAGAAAATGCCCAGCACGTCAGTCGGTTCATAGCATTGGCAAGTGTTGGCAATCCTGGTAAGAAAAAGGTAAAGTAACCCAGGGGTGTTTTTCTGGGGACGTGTTCACTTCTGCAGCCATTTTTACTATGTACAAAAACGACTGAAGCAACTTTGCAAATCTTGGTTTAATGTCTTCTATTGTTTTGTCTGCGCTCACGTCTGATGTTGTTTGTTCTCCTTTTATCTGTCTCTTACTACTTACTAACCTTTACCATGTATATTAACCCTCGGTAATACATCTGTATGCGGTAAGCTTCCCCAGTTGAACTTTACTGGAGACAGCGCTGTGCATTTAGTAGTGGCTGTGTCTGGTATTGCAACTCGCTGCAGATCAGTCCCCTTCAGGTGAATGGGACTGAGTTGCAATACCAAGCACAAGTACGATGCTGTACCCAGAAAACTATGAATGTGATTCAGCACTTCCCAGAGCGACAGAGTCTAATCCTCCCACTATTTCCTATTTCAGTACCTCTATGCGTTCAATATTGTGCCCCTCACTCAGATGGATTCAGCAGAGCTGGTGAAGCAGCCACTAGATGTCACTGAAAACCCATACAGGAAGTCAGGGAAAGATGCCAAGAAGACTCCGGGGACTAAAGCCTTAGAGGAGGTAAAATAAGCTGCTGTTATGTGTATAAATACATGATTAGAGCTTAAAGGGTTACAGCCCAGAAACCTCGGTGCAAGATGAACGGTAAGGTGCTTAAAATGGCCCAGGGAATTGCTCCATCTACTCCTCCACTGCTCCGAGGGCAGGGCTTGACACCCATTTGGTAGAACAGAAACCACCTACTCAATCTGCGTTCCAGCCATAAACAGCTCTCATTTAAAGAGGTTGTGACATTATAGATACTTCTCTTTTATCCACACAATGGGGAACCCCCAACGATCAGAAGAACAGGGTTGAAAATCCCCCTCCCTATGAATGAGGTGCCAGTGCATAATCGGCACTCCATTGATTTCATTGGGGATGGCAGGGATTGCAGCCCATAGCGGGGAATAGAGTCCTGGTCACACAAGCACATTGGTTCAGCAAGTGTCCGTGATGGTACAACCCCTTTATGTTCTGGTGTAGATGTCCTGCCTCTTTGGTTCATGACCCATATCTGTACCAAACATGTGCCATCTTCTCCCTCCAGGGCCACATTTGTTGAATGTTAGGAGGGCAGGGTTTAAGGTGGGGCAGGGGCTCCTCCACTCGTCGTATTTACGACACCTCGCACCAGAAAACTGCAGTGAATTATACCAGTTCTTGTCTGGCGGAGGTTTCGTTTCTGGCACACGGAATCCCCCATGTTGTTCCTGACTCGAGGCCGAAGCTGCTTAATAAATCTGCCGCCAGCACAATGATATTAGGATCGGCGCACAATGCACGTGTCTTTAATACATTCCCTCAATTTGTATGCCTTCTGGGACTTACGTGACAATCCCCCCCCCCCCTTGTTAGGACTACAGCTCTCAGCATACCCCGCTGAACTGTTTTAGGGGTGTGATCGAGACTTCAGGCCATATCGGACATGTTGGACATCCAGAAAGCCACAGCTTTCCTTTCAGATGTTCCCACAGTGTAGGTTGGGGTTATATGGAAAACTGGGTCACGTGACACCAAGAATATGGCAGAATGTGGTCATGTTACTATATGGGATGTGACCAGGAAAGTGTGACCTGTCATTCCAACACCATGAAAATATACTAAATCTATTAACCCTTGGTATGACAATGCTTCATGCGATACCCCTCTAATGGGGGATCAAAGCCGTGGTGTTGCGTTTTTCTATTTTATATCCTTTTATCTTTATGTTGTCACTTTGGATCTTGGGGGAAGTATATTGAGCTCACATGGGGCCCCAGGGATCTGTATCTCAGTTTTGGAGTAGTATCAGTCATTCCTAGCGGCTTTACTTTACCCCCAGCTCTGCGTGCGGTTTTCTCCCCACAATAGGTGTAGTGTTCCTGAAATCCATTAGTGTGTGTGGTCGTGTTTGGGTTATACTCTGCTCCACCACTAGAGGGCAGTCCTCTGGTCGTCCACACACAGCTCTGGGCTTCTATACAATACTGTTTGGCATTCATCTCGCCTCATTACCTTCTCCCTGGCGTTCCCAGAAGGCCCCGGGCCCGTGGTGACCCAGCAGCCAGCTATGCAGGAGGATTCCCTCTTGACCTTGCGGGTTTCTTGTTGTTCAGACTTTTTCCTAATGACTGGTTAGACGTGTAATGTGGATGATTCTCCTTGTTCCAGACGCCACTAATAACTTTATATCTCCTATATCTGCAGGATGAGCCGGCTCAGCAGTTCTTCTATGACTTGAGTAGACAGCAAGGAAAGAAACGTCCTCTGGATGGGAGGGGCGGGCACCAGGGCAAACAGCCCAAGAAACACCGTGAGTCGCTAAGCGTCCTTGTCTCTCTGATTTTAACTTTTACCAAGTTTTGTTTTGTTAAAGGGATTTTCAAGGCCTATGATATTGATGAATAAGCTTTATGATAGGCCACCAATATCAGATGGCTGGTGTAAATAATAGGTGAGCACCGTAGCCTCTTTACTGCTTACCAAGCAGAGCGCCGTACATTGTATAGTGGCCATGCTTGGTATTGTCACTCAGTCTCATTCATTTGAGTTGCAGTATGGTCATGTGACTACTCAAGGTGATGTCACTGGCTTGAGAAGAGGAAATTGTGGTCACCAGAGCGCCACATCCTCTTTACCCTTACCACCAGTGGTACTAGGTGTCAGACCCCTGCCAATCTGATATTGATGTCCTAAAGATAGTCCGGGAAAACCTATGAAATTGACCCTTCTAACTCCTTAATGACCAGGCATTTTTGGGATTAGACCAGAGACAACCTCACACTGGTCCGCAGGTTTTGTGTGGTATTGTAGCTCAGCCTCATTCACTTTCACATTAGAGCTGAGCTGCAATATTAGATTCAACCTTCAGATAGGGGTGGCGCTGTCTGTGGAAGAAAGTATCCCCTTTTTGTAAATATAATACATGGTGTGCCGTCCGTCTTCCCGTCCCCCTTGCTGCCCCGTCCTCCTCCTCTTTAGGAAAATCTTTATTAACCAGCATTGTCTTCTGCCTAACAGCTCAGCCAACTGGACCCTGCTGGTTTTGTCTTGCCAGTCCTGAAGTGGAGAAGCACCTGGTGGTCAGTATCGGGGAACATGTAAGTATCGGAGGTGCAGATTAATAACTTTAGTTAAAGGAAACCTGTCAGCTCGATTTGGGACACTAAACCAGTTAGTGGCCCAAATCAACCTGTTGTAAAGCCATCCATACTCCTCGGACTCCTCTTTGGTGCTCCCGGCGCCTGCGCAAGTGCTGGGGCTAGTGCACTTTTTCTATAATATATCTATATATAATATAAATTTTGTTTTTGTTTATTTTTTTTTTTATTGCGGCACAGGTAGCTTTACAACAAGACGACTTAGGACACTAAACCCTCCCATTCGTAAGGACCTGTGGGTAGTTAAGTGTCCCAAATCGCCCTGACAGTTTTCCTTTAAAGGTCCTGTAAAGCTTGATTTATGATGGAAACGATTGCTGAATTTTTCCATATTGTTAGTGTTTTTTCAGAAACTGCACCACTCTTGCCCACAGGTTATGTCAGGTATTACAACTCGCTCCATTAAAATGAATCCAGCAGTGCTGCTATAAACAGACTCAGGCTATCTGAAAAGCAGACCCTTTTTTTTTTTTTTTTTTTTTTTTTGCAAATCCTGGGTAACCCCTTTAACTTGGATCAGGGGTCAAAAACTTTCAGCTGTTGCAGGACTAGAATACCCAGCTTTCTCTGCTGTTCTTGGAACTCCAGAAGTGCATGCTGGGATTTGTAGTTCAACCCTGAAGTGGCAAGGAAGGGAATGTGCGAGATTTCCTAAATGAGGAGCGTCTCTCGGTCCACCACTACCCTGAGGCAGGTTCACATCTGCGCTCTTGGGGACCCCCCCCCCCCCCCCGAACGGAAACCTAATCCGCATAAAAAAACGGCTACTTTAGGAAACCCACGGACCCCATAGACTATAATGGGGTCAGCGTGGTTTCCGTTTGGTTTCCGCCCGAAAAGGGTGAAAAATGCGGAGAGGGGAACGGAATCCCCGTACGGAGTGGTGTGAACCCAGCCTAATATAAAGTTACTAGAGTGAAAACTGCACAGAGGATATGTATGAGAGTGGTGGCGGTGCCAGATGAAAAAGTTCGATGATTGAGATTTTAAGGGGTTATCAATTTCATAAAATTTTACATTAGCAGGGGTCCAACTATCAGGACCCCTGCAGATCAGCTGTTTGTACGTGATTATTTACAAGCCCGGAGTGTCACTTCTCACTTTCTCTTTCATAGTAGAGTTAATGCTGCGGCATCCCGGAGCCACCACTATGAAAGAGACTGCTTTCGATTTTATAGCAGAAGTGGAGTGTATGGTATAAAAATCCAAAAGTTACAAAATCTTTGCACAAAGAAACACAAAAAGTTGCAAAACTGCACTTCCTCCTGTTTTTATATCAGAATTCTGGAGCGCAGCGCGTGATAAATTCCACTCATTGAATTCACTATTGAAGAGACTGTATCAGCTTTAGAAGTTATCCCTTATTGATGGGGTTGGGAGGATAACGCCGACCCCTCAGGCCCCCGCAGTCCCAGACTTGTTCCCCCAGCCTGATGGAGCGTTAGGTACCCTGACGCAGATAGTGGAGGATAGGGCTCGTCTATCTCTGGCACTCCCATAGAAATGGATGGAGTGTCAGACTGATGCTCCAACAGGAAAAGGGAATCTGGCCCCATTTTCGGGATTGGTGGGGCTCTTAGCATTTGGAATCCCACCTACCCTATAAATAGGGGATAACTTATAAAGCTGGTATCGAATCCAATTTTCATAGCAATGACCTCTCCACAGGTTTAGAAAGAAATAAAAAGAAAAAACAGTGCAGAGCACTAATAGTGTAAAACCAAAGGATGATAGATATCAGAACACTGATACAAATTGCTCACATTGGTGGGTTGTGATCAGCTCACAACAACTTGGTAGGCATGTAGAATCAGATTATCTTCATTGGGACCTT
This sequence comes from Leptodactylus fallax, assembly GCA_947044405.1. NCBI lineage: Eukaryota > Metazoa > Chordata > Amphibia > Anura > Leptodactylidae > Leptodactylus > Leptodactylus fallax. Next base: position 3,653,061 of record CAMRHE010000180.1, read on the forward strand.
GTGAAGCAGCTGCTAGCCTCGGAACCGTGGTATGAAGCACGTGTGGAAGAATCCAGATGCAGGTAGAAAAGAGGAGGCAGATGAGCGCTGGTCCAGAATAAATGTAGTCTTTAATCCAATTGAATAAAACACACGACGCGTTTCGGGACAAGCCCTTTTTCAAGTGTGCATAAAAACATAGCATGGGTAGCATAGCATATATATACTTTACAAAAATAAAAAAATGGGTCAAAAAACGGGCGGTAGTCACGCCCCCTCACGTGTGGGGGCGTGGCTAATGGATCTAAACTAAATAGAGAGAGAAAAAAAGGGCAAAAATGGGCTGTAGCCACGCCCCTAACGTGTGGGGCGTGGCTAATGGGTCTAACCTAAATAAAGAGAAAAAAAAAAGTAAAAATAAATATATAATTATGTGAGAAAAAATAAAAATACGTACATTATATGAAGAATTCATAAATAAGTGAAATAAGTTAGGAATAAATAAGCATACAATAATAAATACAATTGATAAAATATATAAAATCAAATATTGAGGACGATAAAAACTAATTATTGGAAATCCTTAGTGGGGAATAGAATGGGAAGCTCAAAACGAGAGGAAATCAAAGGTACATTGCATCAAATTGGTTTAACATATGAACTTGGATTGATACTCAAAAAAATTTTTCTGATGCTACATTTAGACCTACTGGTACCATTGTGTTCAGTCTATAGATCCAAAAGAATTCTTTTCTTTTAAGTAACTCATTATTTGTAGTAGTCATTTGATCTATTAGAGTGATTTTGAATACATTAAATTCACAATCATGATATTTGGCGGCGTGTAAAGAAATACTATGTTTCTGAAAACCCTTAAGAACGTTGGCCCGATGTTTGTTTAAACGTTCCCTGAGGTGCATAGTGGTGCGCCCCACATATTGTAAGCCACACTGACAGGGAATAACATAGATGACAAAGGATGAGTTGCATGTAAGATGTGGCTTGATTGGAAAAGTCTCACCTGTGGAGTTACTGGTAATTGTAGTTTGACCATGAGTGATGCTCCTACCGCACTTGCATCTAGTTACGTTACATTTGTAACTTCCCCCCTTGGGCAGGTTTTGGCTGAATATTAATCACTCTAGGAATCTTGGATTCCCTCAATTTGCTGGGGGCTAATACATTTTTTAAATTTCTGGCACGTCTGTAAGTGACACACGGTGTTTTTGGAAGAGTTTTACTCAGAAAAGGGTCATTAGTTAATAGTGACCAATATTTTGAGAGTATAGACTTGACCTGCTGATGTTGATAGTTGTAAGTGGTTATAAAATTAAATTGGGGAGGTTTCTTTCGGAGTTTAATTGAGGGTTTGATACAATCAAGTTGAGTTAGTTGCTTCCCTCTATGTTGTTCCTGTTGGGTAATGTTTTTCAGAAAATCTTTTTGTGATGATTTTACTTTGATTTTCATAATCGTGATCTAATGTAATTTTTTGAGTATCAATCCAAGTTCATATGTTAAACCAATTTGATGCAATGTACCTTTGCTTTCCTCTCGTTTTGAGCTTCCCATTCTATTCCCCACTAAGGAATTCCAATAATTAGTTTTTATTGTCCTCAATATTTGATTATTTTATATATTTTATCAATTGTATGTATTATTGTATGCTTATTTATTCCTAACTTATTTCACTTATTTATGAATTATTCATATAATGTACTTATTTTTTATTTTTTTTTTCTCACATATAATTATATATTTTTACTTTTTTTTTTTTTTCTCTTTATTTAGTTTAGATCCATTAGCCACGCCCCCACACGTTAGGGGCGTGGCTACAGCCCGTTTTTGCCTTTTTTTTTTCTCTCTCTATTTAGTTTAGATCCATTAGCCACGCCCCCACACGAGGGGGCGTGGCTACCGCCCATTTTTGTCCCATTTTTGTAAAGTGTATATATATACTATGCTACCCATGCTACACATATTTTTATGCACACTTGAAAAAGGGCTTGTCCCGAAACGCGTCGTGTGTTTTATTCAATTGGATTAAAGACTACATTTATTCTGGACCAGCGCTCATCTGCCTCCTATTTTCTACCTGCATCTGGATTCTAACCACAGGTTTGGTCATCGGAAAGATCACATACTGACACTCGGACCCCGCACAGATCTATTTGAGCACCCTCCTGGTCCCAGAAGCTGCTAGGGGACGGGTGGCGCGTGCAGCACCAATACTATACAAGTAATAGGAGCGGCCCTGTTCACTGCATTGCGATGGTTCCAGTGAACTGCAGCGACGTTCCTATTACTTGTATAGGAGCAGTGTTACACGCGACGCCCGTCCCCTAGAAGCTTTCTACACCTGGAGGTCTATGAGTAAGACCCTGACAGATCATATACTGGTGACCTACCCTGTGGATAGGGTTTGGGGCCAGAAAACCCCTGTAATATCTGTATGCGTTAGCTCCTCCTAGTGGTGAGTTCAGGCAGCCTCTAAAAAAACACATGAAATGTGACGATTTATAGGGCCGACAGACTAGCAGTGACCTCTGACCTTAACATTGTCCATTTTCCTTTCAGTGCTACGTTGCTCTCGCCAAGGGCGGCCTGACCTCCGACCACATCCTCATCCTGCCCATCGGGCACTACCAGGCCATGGTGGACCTCTCTTCGGAGGTGGTGGAAGAGTGTGAGAAATACAAAGCCTCGCTGAAGAAGTTTTACAAGTCAAAGGGGAAGCGATACGTGATGTTTGAGAGGAACTACAGGAGTCAGCACCTCCAGCTACAGGTAGGTTGCGGTTTTCTTGCAGCCACAGGAAGGAACTGAGTTTCTTTGAAAGCTTACTGCGAAGGAGGAACTGTGTGTCCTGCTGGGCCTAACCTCGAGGGTGCGATTGTTAACCATTAGCTGGCCAGACTGAGGTGTACGAAAATAACACCGCCATGTAATGAGTCAGTAAATGGGATCATCCGAAACCACCACTGCTCCAGATTGGTCCATGAGGGATAGAAATGTGTTCACATCAGTCCTCGGTCAGATTAGGATAGGTCATCCCTTTAATGGTGAGAACCCTGGTAAGTAATGTTTAGCCATTACTATGAGGTGAGATTGTGACGTTACCTCTGCGGCTCCTCTGTCTAGATTGCAGATTAGTCTGGTGATGTCACATAGACTATTAGAGTGGGGCGGCGTGAGGGGGTCACGTCTAGATCTGTGCCCTCTGTGCGCCTGTATACACTCTGACAGCTCAGTACGTCTCATTAGTTTAAGTCTGTACAGACGGTTCTCCTGTCTGTTGTGATGACTTAAAGGGTCTGAGGGATGAACAGTCCCGGTGATGACTTTCCTCTTAAAGACGCACTACCCTATTTTCTTTGCAATTATCTGCAACTCTTATGCTTTGCTTTATAGGGTTATTATACGGGTTTTCCTATATTGGGCCATAACTGGCTGACCAGTGTGGGGTCAGAGTGCTGCAACCTACACTGATAACAGGGGCCCTGTGTCCTTCCGTATAAATGAAATCGCCATCGCGCATGCGCGCTTCTGCTCTATTCATCTCTATGGGACTATGAATGGGGCAGTAGCGGAAATGATAGTGGGGGTGTTGGCTTTTGTATACGTTCTTATCATAGTTGAGCATCAGAGCAGTCGGATCACCCCTTGTCATAAATTTAAAAATTGGTTAAACCCATTTTAGTTTTTTTTTTCCAGGATTAGTAATTGATGACCTATCCTTACGAAAGGTCATCAATTGAAGATTGGCAGGGGTCCAACACAAAGGACCCCCGCTGACCAGCTTTATGTAGAGGCCAAAGCGTCCAGGTGTGCGGTGCGGTCTCTTACTGCTTACTAAGCACAGCGCCGTACTTTGTATAGTGGCTGTGCTTGGTATTGCAACTCAGCCCTGTTCACTTGAATGGGCCTAAGCTGTACGCAGGCCAAGTGACCGATGAATGTGACATCATAGGGCCTGTGAAGTGGAAGCGGCACTCAGAAAAAAAAAAAAACCTTTAATACGGAGGCCTATAGTTGGGATCGGTCATTAATATCACTGATCAGGGGATTGAAAGATCTGCCCGTCCCACAGCTCCAAATATGATGTAGTGGCTGGACCTGGTACTGCAGTTCAGTCTCATTCACTTGAATACACCCTCCCCTAAATCTTTATTCTGCCCTGGCAAAACTGATGCTGTACTGTTTGCCAGGTTGCAGGGCACGGTGCCTGGTACAGGGTTTCAGGGGCCACCAAAGAGAGAATTTTACATCCCCCTATAGACTCCGGCATAACTTGGTGTGTCCGTTTTAGAAGCGCTCCTTTAAGGAGAGCAGAGGCAGCGCCCACATGTTGGCCTTGCGAGTTCTGGCTTCCATTCCCGGGGTTGTGTAGCTATTTTTGTTATGTACAGTGATTCAGCTTGCCCGGTGCATCTGCCAACATCAGCAGCGCACTTCCTGTGGGCCTGCAGCGTCGACATCATCATCATCACTTTACTGTCTGAGCTGATCAGTCTCTTCTGTCTACAGTTGGCAGAATCTGCAGACATGTAGCATCTGGCAGGTAGGTGATAAAGGGGAAGAAACTGGAGAGAATCATCACGAGTGACACATCCATTTCTCCCTGTAGGGGGCAGTGTTGCATTAAGCGGCTCAGAATTCCCAAAGATCAGTTAAAGGTTAATTATCTGTTGCTTGGAAAAGCTGGGTTATCCAGGGAAGAGAGTAGAAACTTAATGGAACAGATATTAGAGCAGCAGCTTTCTGCACTACAACTCCCAGCATTCATACTTAACTGTGCTGTTCATGAAGCTCCTATAGAAGTGAATGGAGTATGCTGGGAGTTGTAGTTCATGACAACTGGAGTGCCAAAGATTGCTGAGCCCTATGTTAGAGGGACGACTGCATGGAGTAGTCGCTTAGTCTGGGCCAGGCCTAGAAAATGCTTCATATGGCGGCCATATTTATACACTGAGTAAATCTTTTAACCCCTTTGGTTCCAGCTGCGGTCAATATGGCACCATCCACAGTGGCCGTCTATTGTAACGGCCAGCTCTTTAACCCCTCTGATGCTGTCAAATTAGATGAAGAAAGGGGGCACCTTCTGTCACCCCGTTGGTGCCCCCAGAGCATGTTCTTTTCACCAATTAACCCCTTGTTATACTGGTGACTTTCAGGTGGTTCCTCTGCCTTTAACCTGCTGCACCACAGAAGACATCAAAGAGTCCTTCATTGTCCAAGCTCAGGAGCAGAACATTGAGCTGCTGGAGATCCCGGAGCACACCGACATCAAGCAGGCGAGTTATTGTGCACCCTCCTTCACCCATGCCTGCTGACAGGGTCCGCCTTGTAGCGGCCTCTGAAGGGGAAACATAGTATTACATGCCGACCATCTAATACATAAATGGCTTGGTACTCCAGATCACCTCTGACATCCCTATTCCCTATATGTCCCATGAAACTGCGACTCATATGAATTTTTGCTTTGTAGATCGTACAGCCCGGGACTCCGTATTTCTATGTCGAATTGGATAATGGAGAAAAACTGTTTCACAGGATTAAGAAGAACTTTCCATTGCAGTTTGGAAGGTAGGAGATGAGCGGTAATGGGGGGGGGGGGAAAGAACACAAAGACCTCATGCACACAGCCGGGTCCATGGTTGAATGGCACAGGACGCACATGGATTATATACGTATGTCCCAAAGCCCTCCCTTCCCCTGTGCCTCCAGTGATCCGGGCCACAAAACAGAGAGGAATAGGACCTGAGTTTTACCCCCGGGCTCCCAGGCCCATGAAAATACACAGGCGTGTCTATGGGGCCATAGAAATAAATAGGTCAGCGTCCTAGCCGTGAAAAACCTGACAGTGCACCCGGTCTTGTACATGAGGCCTTTATTTGCTGTGCATAAACTATTATTCTGTTATCAGCCTTTAATAGTTTAGGACTCCTTTAAAGGGGGGGATAAAGGGATACTCCCTTACTTTGGTCCTTCATTTAGGCATTGGGTATCGGTGACCTATTAGCAGTGACATCACCGGTACTAAACATGTGTCTACTCCACCTGGTGGTTAGCTACGGTAGTCTCCTGCACCCCTTTATTTCCCGGGGGAACCCAACGGAGGTCTGAGTAGGGGAATATACCTGTCTGTTTGTTTTTTGTTTTTTTGGGGGGTTTTTTTTTACATCACCCCTTGGGTTCCCCAAATACAACGCCCCAACAATTGGATATAGCGCTCTCACTTCTCTTCAGGTATTGCATCCATAATACAGGGAGGGTTACTCCCGTCTCTTCTCACCGTTCTGTCCCTTTAATTGCAGGGAGGTGTTGGCCAGTGAAGCCATCTTGAATATACCGACCAGGTCTGACTGGAAGGCTTGTAAACTCAGCAAGGACGAGGAGGAGAGTCAGGTCATGTCCTTCAGGAAAGACTTTGAACCGTTTGACTTTTCGCTACAAGACTGAAATGTGGTGTTTTTGTGTTTTTTTTTACAATTTTTTTTTTTTTATATAATATCATTCATGGGTCTGTTTTATAAGAACATCATTGTGGTTAAAGGGGATGTCCAGGAATTCTTATGTATGGCCTATCCTTGCAGTGTATATAGTACGGGTGTCAGAAGTGGGCCCCAATCAGCTGATCTGTGTAGGCCCCAATAGCCAGATATTAGGATAGGTCATAAATAAATAAAACCCCTTTAACGTAGTCCAGTAGCATGCAATTGAGATGAATGAGCTGTCACGTAATGGACAAAATGGGGCTGAGCATATGGGGCTTTGCACTCTGGCCCATAGGTGGGGGTCCGTTTAAGAGTCAACGGAGTCTACCATATGGGCAGCATTGCACTTCACCTGTCCTCCCCCCCCCCCCCCCCCTAGGATCTATAGGCTTTGTCCACATGGTGTGGATATGGGGGGAAGCAATCCTTCTGCCACCCCCCAATGCACCCTATATAATAACACTTAGACGCCCAATATAGTCCTTTGAGGACCACTAAGGCCTAATGCACATGACCATAAGCTTTGGTTCCATTCATTTCTATGGTCCCGTACATATAACTGCAGTCTTCATGGGTCTGCCTGCCGGGCCATGGGATCGGGCTGCAAAAACTCAGGACATGCCCAATTTCCATCCTTTTATGCAGCTTGGTTGAATTGTGTGTGTCCGGACGGCTCACCCACGGTCGTGTACATTGCCTTGAGCAAATTTGAGCTCTTTCGCCCCTCTGCAAGCACTGATCTTGCCCCCAGTATCCCAGAAATCCCTCCCTGTTATTTTTTACTATACATATTTCGTATTTTATATATAGGGAAAATTTAAAGGAGTATTCTGTTAATTTGACGTTGTCTCCTGGATAGAGAGTGACTGATCAGTGGGCCTCCAGCTACTGGGACCCTGACCGATCGTGGTCTAGCGTGCGCCCTGCCGCCTCATTCATTCTATGGGTGACTGCTGGAGATCCAATAGAAGAGCGCTGCACTCGGCTATCTTGGCAGTTCTGTAGAAGTGAATGGGGCGGCCCAGTTCTTGTGATCGATGGGGGTCCCAACAGACCCCATTGATCAGACAGTTAGCCCCTCTAATCCAGTCAATAGGGAATAACTTTTTAAATTACAGGAATACAGTTTTACAATCCAGCTATTTGTGAAGAATCTTCTATAGACTCTGATGCAATAAACATTTGGTATGATCCAATTTTTTGTATTGTCCCTCCATATTATTATTATTATTATTATTATTTTTTTTAATGTAAAATTAAAGTGACCCTCTAGTTGTTACAATTTTTGGGAGAAAAAAAAATGCATCAGTGGGGTCCAGAGCGGGATACGATCCCTGCTGGAAACTTTTGAAACATGGGATTAGTAGGGTGTGTGAGCCCCCCCCCCACTCACTAGAGTAAAAGGGCCCTCTAAGTTTTGAAGCCAAAGTGTTCAGAAGTGGCCCCTTTATTCTGGTAATTGTGGGGATCTTACCTTATACAGTACAGACCAAAAGTTTGGACACACCTTCTCATTCCAAAAGTTTTCTGTATTTTTATGACTATAAAAATTGTAGATTCTCACTGAAGGCATCAAAACTATGAATTAACACATGTGGAATTATATACTTAACAAAAAAGTGTGAAACAACTGAAAATATGTCTTATATTCTAGGTTCTTCAAAGTAGCCACCTTTTGCTTTGATTACGGCTTTGCACACTCTTGGCATTCTCTTGATGAGCTTCAAGAGGTAGTCACCTGAAATGGTCTTCCAACAGTCTTGAAGGAGTTCCCAGAGATGCTTAGCACTTGTTGGCCCTTTTGCCTTCACTCTGCGGTCCAGCTCACCCCAAACCATCTCGATTGGGTTCAGGTCTGGTGACTGTGGAGGCCAGGTCATCTGGCGTAGCACCCCATCACTCTCCTTCTTGGTCAGATAGCCCTTACACAGTCTGGAGGTGTGTTTGGGGTCATTGTCCTGTTGAAAAATAAATGATGGGCCAACTAAACGCAAACCGGATGGAATAGCATGCCGCTGCAAGATGCTGTGGTAACCATGCTGGTTCAGTATTCCTTCAATTTTGAATAAATCCCCAACAGTGTCACCAGCAAAGCACCCCCACACCATCACACCTCCTCCTCCATGCTTCACGGTGGGAACCAGGCATGTAGAGTCCATTCGTTCACCTTTTCTGCGTCGCACAAAGACACGGTGGTTGGAACCAAAGATCTCAAATTTGGACTCATCAGACCAAAGCACAGATTTCCACAGGTCTAATGTCCATTCCTTGTGTTCTTTAGCCCAAACAAGTCTCTTGTGCTTGTTGCCTGTCCTTAGCAGTGGTTTCCTAGCAGCTATTTTACCATGAAGGCCTGCTGCACACAGTCTCCTCTTAACAGTTGTTGTAGAGATGTGTCTGCTGCTAGAACTCTGTGTGGCATTGACCTGGTCTCTAATCTGAGCTGCTGTTAACCTGCGATTTCTGAGGCTGGTGACTCGGATGAACTTATCCTCCGCAGCAGAGGTGACTCTTGGTCTTCCTTTCCTGGGGCGGTCCTCATGTGAGCCAGTTTCTTTGTAGTACTTGATGGATTTGGCCACTGCACTTGGGGACACTTTCAAAATTTTCCCAATTTTTCGGACTGACTGACCTTCATTTCTTAAAGTAATGATGGCCACTCGTTTTTCTTTACTTAGCTGCTTTTTTCTTGCCATAATACAAATTCTAACACTCCATTCAGTAGGACTATCAGCTGTGTATCCACCTGACTTCTGAACAACACAACTGATGGTCCCAACCCCATTTATAAGGCAAGAAATCCCACTTATTAAACCTGACAGGGCACACCTGTGAAGTGAAAACCATTTCAGGTGACTACCTCTTGAAGCTCATCAAGAGAATGCCAAGAGTGTGCAAAGCAGTAATCAAAGCAAAAGGTGGCTACTTTGAAGAACCTAGAATATAAGTCATAGTTTCAGTTGTTTCACACTTTTTTGTTAAGTATATAATTCCACATGTGTTAATTCATAGTTTTGATGCCTTCAGTGTGAATCTACAATTTTTATAGTCATGAAAATACAGAAAACTCTTGGAACGAGAAGGTGTCCAAACTTTTGGTCTGTACTGTACGTCCCACTAGTACAAAGTGACGTTCCACCCCAAGCCAAAAATTTTGCCACATCGTAGTAAATCAGAAGTAATATCAGCAGCCAAAGTTTCGTTATTCTATTTCTTTTCCTTTAGGAGATATTAACATTTTTGTCTTCTCTAAGCAGCAGCCATTTTGGAAGTGGCAACAGGAAGTATGACCACTGTTGTATTTTTTTGCATTATCTTCTCTTAAACTGACAATGCACCTCAATAATTGTTCACAGTTAGTTTCTGAGATGTTAATCTTGAAGGTGTCAACCAATATGGCTGCACTTCCTGCTGTCACTTTAAAAAAATGGCCGCCAGAACAATACAGGAAAATGCCCATATCTATGTAAGTAAAATAAATCTAATCACCAAACTTTTCCCTATTGCTGTAACTTTTAAAATATTATTATATAACACATTCTACACTATTGGTGAAAATTCTCCTTAAAGCCAGAGGGTCACGTTAATTCCTGCCCCGCACCTTCTCCCCATATGTTGGTTTTCTGTAACTGAATGTTTTTTGGACACAGATTTCTATTCTGGCAATAATGTGAGATCCATTTGTACATTTTATCTTGATAATCAGAGTAAAATAAATGTTTTTGACATGTATTTAAATAAATGTGGATTCTTTTGATAAGATGTCTTGTGGATTTTCTTCAAAAAATTGGATTTCGAAGGGATTTTAAAGTAGGGGTTTGTTTTTTTTCCCCACCAACCTTGTCCATGAGTTGTGACTGGTATTGCAATGCAGCCACATTCTTGGAAACTGCAATACCAGATACAGCCAGTAGGCAAAAGTGGCGCTATCTTAGAAAAAAATATTTTTTAAATGCACATTTTTGTATTGTTTGCCGGATTTTATTTGGCAACGTATTTCACGTCTGCTAGGTTACGGAATAGACGACGAATGTCACATTCCATGCGTTAACCTTGTACAGAGATTCCAGCGGACAGTTACATATGGCAGCTTTCTTCATTCTGGCAAATCAGAGAGTTTATTGGCCCCACGTTAAAAATTTTTGTGTCTTCTCTGTACTGAAAAGTTCTGTAACTTTCTAATATATCGTAGGGCAGATTCTGCGTCTCTATTTTGGCATAAGTCACAAACCAGACTTGAGTGGGGGTTTTACGCTGACCTCGCTACTTTTCCTAAAGTGAGCACAGGCCACTAATCTGTTTTTGTTTTCTGATTTTATAGATTTTTTTTTTTTTTTTTTTCATTCTATTTTGGCCATCTTGTCTGAGATTCTCCTCCGCTCTATTTAACAGCGTTTGGTTTTCTGCTTTACCGCACAGTTATTGCCCTAGACATCAATAAATGGGGGGGGGTTTTTTGGGGTTTGTGGGGGGGGTTTTTTGGTGTGCTGTGTGGGGGGGGGGGGGGGGGGGGGGGGGTGTGTTTTTTTTTTTTGTGGGTTGTGGTGGTGGGGGGGGGGGGGGGGGCCCCGGTGTGGTGGTTTTTTTTTTTTTTTTTTTTGTTTTGGTTGTGTGGGTGGGCGCCGCCGAAAGAAAAGGGAGAGGAGAGGGGGGGGGGGGGGGGGGGGGGGGGGGGAGGAAGGGGGGCGGCGCGGGGGGTGGGGGGGAGTTTTATTTTTTGGGTGTGGGGGGGGGGGGGGGGGGGGGGGTATTATTTTTTTTTTTTTTTTGTGTTGTTGTGTGGTGGGGGGGGGGTGGTGTTTTTTTGTGTTTTTTTTTTTTTTTTTTTTTTTTTTTTTTTTTTTTAAGAAGTTGGGGGAGGGGGAGAAAAAAAAAATAAAAATATAATGTGGTGGTTTTTTTTTTGTGGTTTGTTGGGTGCCCCCGCGCCCCCCCCCGCGCCGGGGGGGGGGGGGGGGGGGGGGGGGGGGGGGGGGGGGGGGGGGGGGGGGGGGGGGGGGGGGGGGGGCGGGGGGGGGCGGGTGGGGTTTTTTGTGGTGGGGGGGTTTTTGTGTAGAGGGGGGGGGGGAGGGGGTTTGGGAGAGAAAGAAAAAAAGAAATAAAAAAAAAAAAAAAAAAAAGAAAAAAAATAAAAATTTTTTAATCATTTTTGGTTCTAAATATTTGGGTGTTTGCAACAGCCATTTCAATTTGATATATCTAATAACTGATGGACACAGTAATATTTCAGGATTGAAATGAGGTTTATTGTACTAACAGAAAATGTGCAATATGCATTAAACCAAAATTTGACCGGTGCAAAAGTATGGGCACCTCAACAGAAAAGTGACATTAATATTTAGTAGATCCTCCTTTTGCAAAAATAACAGCCTCTAGTCACTTCCTGTAGCTTTTAATCAGTTCCTGGATCCTGGATGAAGGTATTTTTGACCATTCCTCTTTACAAAACAATTCCAGTTCAGTTACGTTTGATGGTGGCCGAGCATGGACAGCCCGCTTCAAATTATCCCACAGATGTTCAATGATATTCAGGTCTGGGGACTGGGATGGCCATTCCAGAACATTGTAATTGTTCCTCTGCATGAATGCCTGAGTAGATTTGGAGCTGTGTTTTGGATCATTGTCTTGCTGAAATATCCATCCCCGGCGTAACTTCAAATTCGTCACTGATTCTTGTACATTATTCTCAAGAATCTGCTGATACTGAGTTGAATCCATGCGACCCTCAACTTTAACAAGATTCCCGGTGCCGGCATTGGCCACACAGCCCCAAAGCATGATGGAACCTCCACCAAATTTTACAGTGGGTAGCAAGTGTTTTTCTTGGAATGCTGTGTTTTTTTGACGCTATGCATAACGCCTTTTTGTATGACCAAACAACTCAATCTTTGTTTCATCAGTCCACAGGACCTTCTTCCAAAATGAAACTGGCTTGTCCAAATGTGCTTTTGCATACCTCAGGCGACTGTTTGTGGCGTGCTTTCAGAAACGGCTTCTTTCGCATCACTCTCCCATACAGCTTCTCCTTGTGCAAAGTGTGCTGTATTGTTGACCGATGCACAGTGACACCATCTGCAGCAAGATGATGCTGCAGCTCTTTGGAGGTGGTCTGTGGATTGTCCTTGACTGTTCTCACCATTCTTCTTCTCTGCCTTTCTGATATTTTTCTTGGCCTGCCACTTCTGGGCTTAACAAGAACTGTCCCTGTGGTCTTCCATTTCCTTACTATGTTCCTCACAGTGGAAACTGACAGGTTAAATCTCTGAGACAGCTTTTTGTATCCTTCCCCTGAACAACTATGTTGAACAATCTTTGTTTTTAGATCATTTGAGAGTTGTTTTGAGGAGCCCATGATGCCACTCTTCAGAGGAGATTCAAATAGGAGAACAACTTGCAATTGGCCACCTTAAATACCTTTTCTCATGATTGGATACACCTGGCTATGAAGTTCAAAGCTCAGTGAGGTTACAAAACCAATTTTGTGCTTCAGTAAGTCAGTAAAAAGTAGTTAGGAGTATTCAAATCAATAAAATGATAAGGGTACCCAAATTTTTGCACCGGTCAAATTTTGGTTTAATGCATATTGCACATTTTCTGTTAGTACAATAAACCTCATTTCAATCCTGAAATATTACTGTGTCCATCAGTTATTAGATATATCAAATTGAAATGGCTGTTACAAACACCCAAATATTTAGAACTAAAAATGATTAAGATTAATAGGGGTGCCCAAACTTTTTCATATGACTGTATATATATATTATATATAATTTTTTTTTTTTTTTTAAATCTATAGGTAGTGGAAAATTTAAAATAAAATCCACAATTCTTCAAAAATGTGTTTCTCATCAAATCTTGGCCATTTTTTGGTGACTCATTTTAGGCCCAATGGGGCACACTTTTATTATTGGTCTACATCATTTTGTCACGTGCCGTTTATACACCACCATTGGCACTTTACAAAAAGGTGGGCGGAGCCATTGATTCCGCCAAATAGGTCATCGTTTTAGCAGTTTTCAACGATGATCTGACTTAGCTTACAGCGTTGGTGCTTGGCCCGCCAGAGGACGCGGCTGATCTTAAGACCAGGCCTGCACAACCCTACTTCTTTGCCGGCACAGTTTGATATCAAGATTGGCGAAAAATATAACACTGGGGCTGATTTATTAAAACTAAATGCAAAACTATCTTGGTTGCCTATAGCAACCAATCACAGCGCAGCTTTCCTGTTTCAGGAGCAGAATACAGAATGAAAGATGCATTGTGATTGGTTGCTATGGGCAACTGCGACAGTTCTAATAACTCTGGCCTGGTCTTTATAAATCTCATTTTTACACAATAATTTGGTATTCATTGTATACCCTATTGGCTGTAGACGTTCTTGGACCCGCAACACACTGTACTTTAGACATTCATGAAGTGCCCTTTGACTTTTTCCTATGTTTTCCCCTTCTTAAAGGGCACTTCCTTTCCACGCTGACTAGCTGCATTGTGTTTCGCTCCACTACATAACTGTATTTCTGCCCTTTAGAAGGAATCTGTGGTATGGGCTTAGTCCTCTCTCTTATTTTGATCACTCTTTATGTACCGTAGCGGCGAATCCTGATCGTACTCCAATAAACAGAGATTTTTCACATTTAAAGAAGATCTGACATGTCTGCTATATCCTCATGAAATAACAGCTCCATAGAGCTCTGTGTTGTGCTGTTCCTCTGTTGTTCCTCCTGGAAATATATGAATATATCGCCGGTTACTGTTTCCTTTGGCAATAAGGCGTGTCGCTGACGCTGTCCGGCTACACACACCCAGTTGTCAGGGCGGGAGGAGGAGGTGGAGCAGGGCACAACCAACTTTATTCTGCCCCATTGCTTTAGAAATTGCCATCCAGGTCGATATGGCTGCCAGGTGGGTTATATAACAGTAGTAGAGACAAAACACACAAATCTTGGTGTAGCTCCAAAAAAATGTGGTTATCAGGCCCGGACTGGCCTATCGGGGAATCTGTGAATCCCCCGGCCTCAGGCAATATAATGATAATAAACAAAGATCTGTATTGCATTGGAACTCTGTCACACGTTGGTGAATGGAGTCTCATTGGGACCCTCAGGTTGCAATACGACTCGATTCACTAACATGAGTGAAGGGGTCACAGGGAGACATGGCGATCCACATGACGAGAGTCACCGTATAGCCCTAGCCTAATATCTGAGACAACAATTTCAGCCATTAAACCCCTCAGAAGCTGCACTCAATACAACACAAAAAAGTGACACCTCTGAGTAATATAGAAAACATAGGGGCTGATTTATTAATGTTTTCTACCTGCCGAAATTTGCGCCTGATTTGAGGTGCACGAATCCTTATAAATTAGTAGCGTCCTCCGGGGTCCGTGTGCCTAAACCGAGCCTTGCTGGCATAGATCTCTGGCATCATTAATACTAGAAAGCTGGAGGAAATGCCAGAAAAAATGGTGTACAAAACTCAAAAAGTTGCAAATTTTTTCGCAAAAATTTTCACTTGCGCTAAAAAGTTACTTTTTTAATGGCATGTACTCCAGTTTTTTTTTTCTTTAGCACACAAGCTGTGATGTATCAGCCCCATAGTATTTACACTGTACAAATAGGATGCACGATGGTAAAAAAAAAAAAAAAATCTAATGTCATGTATCCTGTGTGTAAAGAGTAAATACTATGCTTATAAAACGAACAGAAAAACATAAATGTAAAATGCCCCCAGCTATAATTCTTCCCCCAGTGTTACAATCCATTCAAAATGTGCAAACGTTATACATAAGTGGCAGTTCTGATGGCCTCACAAGGCACATGACATCATATACTCCATGTGACATCACAATTGGTGTAGAATGTGTGTAGTTGTACACCAGCGCCATCTTGTGTCACTTGAGCTTGACCACTTGAAGAGAATGGTATGTGCAGGTAGGTAGCTCTATGCTCAGGCCTTGTTCACACATGGCGTAGTGGGGGCTGTTTGGAGAAGGTCAGAACTGCACCATTAACCCCCAAAAATCTCTGCAAATATGTGCACATGTGGGCTCTGTGATTCTGCCCATCCAAAAAGAACAAACTATGCTATGTGTGAACCCGGCCTTACAGGGGTGTTTCATCTGCTGTCATTGAGGACTCGCTGGCGATCAGCTGATGGTCACCGGTCTGGCAGCTCAAACCCCTAGTGGTCAACTGTGGCACCCAGAGCTGGCAGGCTGGGCTGAGGGTGATCTCTGTGCATTGTATTATTTCCTGTTGCTTCATAGCCTGGGTGACAAAGCAGGGGGCCCTGAGTCTCACACAACACAGCGCCACCTAGTGAGCCTCACACATGCATTACACCTCCCATAGGATTGAATAGTAACCAAATGTCCAATGGGAGGACATTGCCTGGGAAAAGGGGAGGAGTCAGCTGATCACTGGGTCCCCATGGTAACACCCCTGCAGGAAGGTCCTGCGTGTGAGGAGTTAGAAGTGTGGAGTGTTAGGAGGAGGAGGTGAGGGAGAAGTGTGATGTCCTGTGAAGAAAGCAGTGAGTTTAGTGCAGGAATCTCAAGTCCTAAACAGGCCCAGGAAGGTTGGAGAGCTGACAACTCCAGCTATTCAGAAGATCCTGTCCCCTGTCTGCCTAGCCATCGCCCTGAAGGAAGTCAAGCATCATCATCTTGTCAGCATGAGACTGTGGAGAGAACATTCTGGAACACGTGCTCCATAGCAAGTATCACAGGATCCAGGGGCCAAGGCCAGACCTGTGGAATATCCTGCCACCCTGACTATTGCACCCCGAAACTCTGAGCTATCAGGACCACATAACGTGAGTGGGGAATATTATGTACTAGTATCACGGTGGGCATCCTCCTATGTGCCAAATAGGAGCCCAGACGCACCTAGGGCTGTAACACTGAAGTATAAGGGGCTAGGAACACCTTTCATCAAGTCTACCCTGCACCCCAGGACTTTGCTGTGTCACCAGGCGACCCCGTTGTTTTGTATTGAAGAAACTGTTTAAGCATTTGTGCCTCCACACCCATGGAAGTAAAAGTTCAACTTTACAACCGTTTCTGTGTCTGACTCTGCACCGACAACATCAGGGCGCCCCAAACACCACCAGTCGGCACAGTATAGGGGAAGCGCCCGGGGAACAATCACCACCAACATTTGTGCAGCCCCCTCATCACCGGTACCAGTGGTGGTAACGTGGGACAGCACCAGCGCTGCGCCCTCGTGCCCAGAGACCGTGACAAGTCTGCGCTGTTTGCACCCCGCAATCCCAACTGCAGCGTTACCTTCCATCTGGTCACCGCACAACTATCATCACTGAGGGAAGCTGCGCCACCGCAGGACACATCTGGTATTACATGGTTCTCCTTCAGAAGGATGGGTGACTGTAATACAAAGTCAGGCTTAGTCCTCCAGAACATGAGCTGCTCCTAGCAGGGGGTCTCTGGCTTATACACAGGGAGGGAGGAAGTCTCTGCTCTTTGGCCTAATTGGACATGGCGGGTCCAGTTGCGACAATCCCTTTAAATCAGGCTCTTTTATTAGGTAGTTTTTCCCATAATGTGGAACAGCAAAGCATTGTGTAACCTAAACCTGAGCACACAATGCTGCAGCAGTCATGACGCAGACGTGTATCACGATATATCATGGCTCTTACACGCCGTGCTGTGATCCAGTGTTATATTGTACAGTCCTGGAGCTGTCACTATTACAGATCTGTGCCCTGTCATGTACAGGAGAGTTTATGGTGCCGATCTCTACTGTGGCCTCATCACCCCTGTGCATGGATCTAGTGGGGACTTGTTAGATATAGATTCTGAGTCTTAAAGAGGTTTTCCAGCTTTTTAGATATTCATTACTGGTAGGGCACCATACTCCCTTTAAAATTTCTGACCTATCCTAAGGATATTTCATCACTATCTTAAGGCTGGAAAACCCCTTTAAGGCCTAATATAGAGTACAGATGCCTGACAGCAGATCATCTAATGTGTATGGAGGTGTCCTGACTCCCCCCAACACAGATGTCATGGTAGACTAGGTTGGGTATATAGGTTTCAACATGCCCAATCCTTTGTTCTCATGAGGGGTAAGCTGCAACTAGAGGGATCTAGCAACACCTTACTCCTCGCTCCCTATTGTGAATACATGCACACACTGCTGAGCTTAGCGTACATGTGTATAGTGAGGACGGGGGGAAAGCTGTTGCCTGAATACGCTTTTGCAAACTGTTATCTAAGTTATATAGCAGAATATCTATTGTATATTATTCTGTAAGCTCTTAGGTCAGGACCTATATTGTATATTAGACTGTAAGCTCTTAGGTCAGGACCTTTATTGTATATTAGACTGTAAGCTCTTAGGTCAGGACCTTTATTGTATATTAGACTGTAAGCTCTTAGGTCAGGACCTATATTGTATATTAGACTGTTAGCTCTTAGGTCAGGACCTGTACTGTATATTAGACTGTTAGCTCTTAGGTGCAGGACCTGTATTGTATATTAGACTGTAAGCTCTTAGGTCAGGACCTTTATTGTATATTAGACTGTTAGCTCTTAGGTCAGGACCTGTATTGTATATTAGACTGTAAGCTCTTAGGTCAGGACCTATATTGTATATTAGACTGTAAGCTCTTAGGTCAGGACCTTTATTGTATATTAGACTGTTAGCTCTTAGGTGCAGGACCTGTATTGTATATTAGACTGTAAGCTCTTAGGTCAGGACCTGTACTGTATATTAGACTGTTAGCTCTTAGGTGCAGGACCTGTATTGTATATTAGACTGTAAGCTCTTAGGTCAGGACCTATATTGTATATTAGACTGTTAGCTCTTAGGTCAGGACCTGTACTGTATATTAGACTGTTAGCTCTTAGGTGCAGGACCTGTATTGTATATTAGACTGTAAGCTCTTAGGTCAGGACCTATATTGTATATTAGACTGTTAGCTCTTAGGTCAGGACCTGTACTGTATATTAGACTGTTAGCTCTTAGGTGCAGGACCTGTATTGTATATTAGACTGTAAGCTCTTAGGTCAGGACCTATATTGTATATTAGACTGTTAGCTCTTAGGTCAGGACCTGTACTGTATATTAGACTGTTAGCTCTTAGGTGCAGGACCTGTATTGTATATTAGACTGTAAGCTCTTAGGTCAGGACCTTTATTGTATATTAGACTGTTAGCTCTTAGGTCAGGACCTGTATTGTATATTAGACTGTAAGCTCTTAGGTCAGGACCTATATTGTATATTAGACTGTAAGCTCTTAGGTCAGGACCTTTATTGTATATTAGACTGTTAGCTCTTAGGTGCAGGACCTGTATTGTATATTAGACTGTAAGCTCTTAGGTCAGGACCTGTACTGTATATTAGACTGTTAGCTCTTAGGTGCAGGACCTGTATTGTATATTAGACTGTAAGCTCTTAGGTCAGGACCTATATTGTATATTAGACTGTTAGCTCTTAGGTCAGGACCTGTACTGTATATTAGACTGTTAGCTCTTAGGTGCAGGACCTGTATTGTATATTAGACTGTAAGCTCTTAGGTCAGGACCTATATTGTATATTAGACTGTTAGCTCTTAGGTCAGGACCTGTACTGTATATTAGACTGTTAGCTCTTAGGTGCAGGACCTGTATTGTATATTAGACTGTAAGCTCTTAGGTCAGGACCTATATTGTATATTAGACTGTTAGCTCTTAGGTCAGGACCTGTACTGTATATTAGACTGTTAGCTCTTAGGTGCAGGACCTGTATTGTATATTAGACTGTAAGCTCTTAGGTCAGGACCTTTATTGTATATTAGACTGTTAGCTCTTAGGTCAGGACCTGTATTGTATATTAGACTGTAAGCTCTTAGGTCAGGACCTATATTGTATATTAGACTGTAAGCTCTTAGGTCAGGACCTTTATTGTATATTAGACTGTAAGCTCTTAGGTCAGGACCTTTATTGTATATTAGACTGTTAGCTCTTAGGTGCAGGACCTGTATTGTATATTAGACTGTAAGCTCTTAGGTCAGGACCTTTATTGTATATTAGACTGTTAGCTCTTAGGTCAGGACCTGTATTGTATTAGATTGTAAGCTCTTAGGGGCAGGATGTCTCTTTCTTCCCTTACAGGGTCAGCTCTCCGGAGCGTATAACAATATACATATATACAGCAATATGCGGCAGGACAGACGTGATCCAGGGAGAGATCCGATTGCCACATTTGGGGTCAGGAAGGAATTTTTTGCCCCCCTGAGGTATAACTCTCCGGGGGGTTGTTTCGCCTTCCTCTGGATCTTTGGTCCGCTGGCTGTCATCTCAGGACAATGGTGGACTGAGATGACAGCCAGACTGCCGGAGCTGACCTGAGAGTCACCATGACCATTGGTTAATTTAAAGGGCCAGTAATAATTTTATTACAATGTTGCTTATTGCTATTCAATAAAAAAAAAAACTAATAATAATATTGGGTCTTTTGTCTGGATTTCTTCTTACCTAGTGACTATGATGAGACTGATCTAGAACTCAGATTCTGATCCATTATATAATAGTGTATTGTCTCCTATATACATGGCCAGGGACTATAGGGGGCGCCATGTACAGAGAGCAGATCACACATAACTCTGTCATAATGTCATCTCCTGTCCCAGATTATATGACAAGTGTTATGGGGTTCAGATGAGATGCAGATGAGTTGAAACCGAAACATACCTCCAGCCAACCGGGACAGAGGGACAAGACCCACAATCCGGGACTGTCCCGCACAATCCGGGACGATTGGGAGGTATGCATTTAGTGATCTGCTTTACAGCACAGTCATGGCCATAGGCAGCAATAGGCTCTGGAGCACACTCATTGAAATCTAGGGGAAAGTTTTCTAGACATGCTCAGTGCAGGGAGGGGGAGGAGATAAACTGTGACATCATCTATTGTCAGTAGTGTAATGATGGCTCAGTGGTGTTCCCTACAGAGGTGTTATCGTCTATTGTAATCCTATCTGTGCTGTAAATGTGGTGACTGCTGCAAAGAAAACCCATACAGAATTGGCAATTGACAGTCTATTATTAGGCTTAGTGGCCAGGGTGAACATTACAGGGTATAGTACTTTTTCAAAAAATAAAAATAGAGAAAATTTTAATATTTAAAAAAAATATGTAAAAAATGTAAAAATTATTTAACATAAAAACCAAAAAAAAAATAGGTAATTTTCTGGTTCCCTGATCACACACTGACGGTGATGGCCTATCCTGTTCTTGCCCATAAAACCCTACATTTCTTTATGGGGCCCTCCAAGAAAAGGAGCCCATCTCCTATGGCCTCTATGATATTCAGTTTTAAGAGTGAACATGGCAGTGGAAAATTGAGGGAAAATCGCTGGTAAGTCAAGAAAAGGCAATAGAGACCCAGGGGACAGAGGGGAGACCAAAATAGTCATGAACCTGGACTCATCGCTGAAGGCGGTCATGGTGGCCCCATTCCAAGTTTTAATATAAGGCCCCTGCTAACCCACGTAACAGGGCATGAGTTGTTGCTTGGGCGTCCCTTCTAGTTGGCACATCACCTATGTCCACCTATATTGATAGTCTACCTAGTCAGTTGTAGGATACGTGTGGTCCAAGGTGCAAAGTTTGAGTTGTGGTTACCTAAGAGGTCATAGAAGTTTTCACCGTCTACAGGAATAGATCCTCCTCGGCTGACGTTACGTCACCAGGCTGGAGGGTTTATAGAAGCTATTTCTATCCTTCAGCTAAACAAATCCTTATTTGTCGTCTTGAAATGTTGAGTGTGAACAGGCCTAGGTCCTCATGTCGAGTGACTGGTTATCATCATCCATGAGTGATGGTTGGCTGACCCCAGTGTTTATAGTCTTGGACAATGGAGAAGCTATTGAAAGGGGAGAGATAGAGATAAGACAGACAATGATGGAGCGGGACTTTATTCACAAGAGACTTGAGGGCTTTGTTCTTAATGGGTTTGGAAGTTGTCCTGTTATTCTTTTGCTGAGACAATGGTGTGTGCGGAGATCATAGAGTCATTGTGGGAAGTTATCTGCTTCTCTGGGATGGTTTATGATTGTTGTGCTAAAGTATAACAGGATTATAGCATGGACCCCCTACTACTACTGCCCAAAACAGGACTTCAAGGATACCTGTAGACGTAGAGATGGGAGAACCTAAATATCCGTCGGTTTATCCATCTATTTCTTTTTGGCATGAACCAGAATTTTTATTATTATACTTTGGGGGTCTCATCAGACCCCAGAGTATAGTAAGAGGAGACCCGAGGGAGGTAAGGAAACATAATAAACAATGACACTCACCTTCCTCACCTCCCCTGGGCTTCCTCTCAGCATCTGGTGATCCCATTAAGCCTTCTTCTGGCCTCCTAACTAAGGCCTGTGATTGGGCATCGGCAGTCACATCGGGCGAGCCGATGTCATGATGTTGTCATGCCCCAGGTGACCGCTGAAGTCCGATCATAGGCCTGAGTACTCCCTGTGACGTCACCCAGGAGTCCAGAAGACCACCAAAGAGGACCCCGACAGAGCCCAGGAGAGGTGAGGGAAGGTGAGTATCAGTGTTTGTTATGTTTCCTCACCTCTCCTGGGCTCCTTCACGGTATCTGGTGCTCCCCTGAAGCCCTCTTCTGCAATGTAAGGTCCTATCACAGGCCTGAGTGGTCCCCCCGGAAACTTGTGATGTCCAGAAGAGGTCCGGATAGAAGAACACAAAAGAGGAGCCCAGGAGAGGAGAGTATCAGTGTTTATGTTTCCACACCTCTTTATGGCCTCTACTTATTATACTCTGGGGGCTGAGGAGAGTTATTCTTGGGCAATGAATGCCAAAAGTTTTGGGTTCAGGTTGAACCCCTGTGTATACCACCATATCATACATATAATATTATATTAAACTTATTGATAGTCTTTGTCAGACACGCCTGGTTCTCTTATTACACTGGACTGGTTATTGTACTATGTGTATACTGCCATATCATACATATAACATTATACGACACTTATTGTTAGTCTGTGTCAGACACGCCTGGTTGTTATTACACCGGACTGGTTATTATACTATGTGTATACCGCCATATCATACATATAATATTATACTACACTTATTGATAATCTACGTCAGACACGCCTGGTTCTCTTATTAGACCAGGCTGGTTATTATACTATGTGTATACCACCATATCATACATATAACATTATATTACACTTATTGTTAGTCTATGTCAGACATGCCTGGTTCTGTTATTACATAAGACTGGTTATTATACTATGTGTATACCACCATATCATACATATAATATATTATACTACACTTATTGATAGTCTATGTCAGACACGTCTGGTTCTGTTATTACACCGGACTGGTTATTATACTATGTGTATACCGCCATATCATACATATAACATTATACTATACTTATTGTTAGTCTATATCAGACACGCCTGGTTCTGTTATTACACCGGACTGGTTATTATAGTCGCTCCTGTAGAGCAGATACAGAACATCTGTTATTCTGGCTTCAGTTCAACATTATAATAGGAAAACTGTATTTCTGCATGTACTGTATGGCCGCTGAGTAGGTCCCCGGGGACCCATCACTTACACCCTGCAGTTTTCTTTCTTGTTTCCAGGGTAAGATGTTTTGGCAATCTGATCCTATAGAATAGAAGGAAGTGTCGAGTAAAGCCGCGGAAGCTATTAAGAAGGATTTCACTTGAGTGGTTTTTACATAGAGATGCTATCAGTATGGACAATGGTTGGGTTGTGAGGTTTGTGGTGACACGTCTATTTTTGAAAGTATTCTTGATTTGCGTTATTTTTGCCTAACATTTTTGCTCAGTACTGATTGTGGCGGGTCTGCTGGGGTCCAGGTCTCAGAGGGGGGCATGAATCGTCCACATATCTTCCACACATATCCCTTTGTGTATGGCCAGCCTTATGGTAGCCATAGCTATCTGACCCTACAAGGTGAGGACTCTCACTGGTACCTGGGGTTGGTGCGAAATCTTTTGTTTTTAGACCGTCACAATGTACAGATGAAGTTCCAATTTTTTATTTCTCTTTATTCGAAGGGTCACATAAAAATAATATTATATTCCATTCATGTGTTGTTTCAGCCAATGGGTGCCAAACCCCGCCCACTAGGAAATCCATTGTCAAGTCCCTCCCCTGCTTAAGATCTGCAGCATTGGAAAGCTGTGCGGTAGCCTGTAGGGTGTTACAGATTTTCCAAAAACTGGGGATGTGTATGTGTCATCAGAAAATTACTTATTTTTTTAAACCAAGTTTTTATGTTAAACATATGTTTTAAGAATTTTGATACTTTTTTTAAGTCCATGTAAAAAAAAAAAAAAAGTGCTGCAATTTTCACTCTGACTGCTAAGCCTAATAATAGCCTGACACTTGCCAATTCTGAAAGGGACAGCAGTCACCCCATTTACATCACAGACAGTGTTACAATAGAAGATAACACTTCTATAAATAACACCACTACATCGTACTAACAATAGGTGATGTCACAGCTTAACTCCTCCCCCTCCAAGCACAGAACATGTCTAGAAAACTCCCATAGACCCTTAATGAGTCGGCTCCAGTCTGTGGCTGCCTATGGCCATGACTGTGCTGTAAAGCAGATCACTAAATGCTGTTAACAGAGCAGAAGAGAAGTTCAGGCAAGATGGCCGCCCCCATAATCATGGACAGAAAATAGAATAAAAAAAAAAAAAATCTACCAACACAAAATAAAAACAGATTTGAAAAAAAGTGGTTTTAATAAGTAAATTTAAAAAATTGGCAACGCATTCCCTTTAAGGATATTTTTTTAAAAATTGTAGGATAAATGTTGACACATTAAAAAAAAATTTAAAATGACAAAATAATTAAAATTTTTACACTATTTTAAAATAAGTTGCTCGTAAAAGTAGTAAAAAGGATATATTTGTCCAACTCCCCCCTCCATATTCCGGGCCCTCTCTCACCACCAGGTGTCATTCCTGCCCTTACTAAGTATACACTTTCTGGAGCCAAATCCACTTTTTTTAGACTTACAAAATAAACTTTATTTAAATATTGCTTAATAATTCCTTCTGGAGCCAGAAAATGGAAAACTGGGGAAAAAGTGACATGTTATTTCCTGTAATGAATGTTTCCTAAATGAGGGGAAAGGAAGGCAGAACCTGGCAAACACGCAGGAGAATCTTTCCGCCTACCATAAAAGCCGAGTCAGGAGGAAAATGTCCACAATTCTAATGCAGAATGTATAATGGACAGAGAGAGTTTCCAGATGGGATAGATAGATAGATAGATAGATAGATAGATAGATAGATAGATAGATAGATAGATAGATAGATAGATAGATAGATAGATAGATAGATATGAGAAAGATAGATAGATGTGAGGGATAGATAGATAGATAGATGAGAGAGATAGACGGATAGATAGAGAGATAGATAGATAGATAGATAGATAGATAGAAGAGATAGACGGATAGATAGATATGGGATAGATAGATAGATAGATATGAGATAGATAGATAGATAGATATATAGATATGAGATAGATAGATAGATAGATAGATAGATAGATAGATAGGAGAGATAGATAGATACTGTAGATAGATAGATATAAGATAGATAGATAGATAGATAGATAGATAGATAGAGAGATAGATAGATAGATAGATAGATAGATAGATAGATAGGAGATAGATAAATAGATAGATAGATACTGTAGATGGATAGATAGATAGATAGATAGATAGTAGATAGATGAGATAGATAGATAGATAGATAGATAGATAGATAGATATGTAGATAGATAGATAGATAGATAGATAGATAGATAGTAGATAGATAGATAGATAGATAGATAGATAGATAGGAGAGATAGATAGATACTGTAGATAGATAGATATAAGATAGATAGATAGATAGATAGATAGATAGATAGGAGATAGATAAATAGATAGATAGATACTGTAGATGGATAGATAGATAGATAGATAGATAGATAGATAGATAGATAGATAGATATGAGATAGACGGATAGATAGATAGATAGATATGAGATAGATAGATAGATAGATAGATAGATATATAGATATTAGATAGATAGATATATAGATATGAGATAGATAGATAGATAGATAGATAGATAGATAGATAGATAGATAGATACTGTAGATAGATACAGATACACTTTAAGGTTTGCTAGTATAAAAAGAGATGCACACACAGGTCTTTGGCAAGGTTTCTGATGCAAATTCTGCACCGTCCAGTGTACAAACACCACAAGGCACTAAAAATAATACACGAGGTGGATGTTATTATTATATATTCGGCAGCCAAGCAAATATTCTACAGAGAAAAGAGTTATTTAGATAAATCCGCCTACAACACGGAAAATGTGTAAGGAGAGGAGAAGGGGTCTGGGTCAGGAGGTCTTATTGAGGGCTCAATTGCTTCACTAAATTATATTTCTTATTAGGTGATCTGTAAAGCTGTAACTCTGCTCATCCTGAGCCTCCTGGTTCATGACCACCTTCTCTATTAACTTATATACATGGTGCAGCATCACAGGGACCCCAATATATAGGTGCATTAGATGGCGCTATTATGAACAGGGTCGGTCCCTTTAATACAGGGGCGTTGTGCTTTGATCTCCCGGGATTGTACTGGCTTTGTCATCTTAGATACCTTT
The DNA here is from genome assembly GCA_947044405.1 of Leptodactylus fallax. NCBI lineage: Eukaryota > Metazoa > Chordata > Amphibia > Anura > Leptodactylidae > Leptodactylus > Leptodactylus fallax. The sequence goes on from CAMRHE010000180.1 coordinate 3,679,238, forward strand.
GTGATGCAAATATCTATTTGTATAGTCAAACCTGGCATCCGCTTCCCATTCATGCCTCACCTGCTCTGGAGCTGAAAATTGGCACAGATGTCTTCTGATATATAGTAAGGCAGGGCATAAATGTCTCCAGATCAGTGGCCGCTGTGAAACTACAACTCCCAGCAAGCCAGAAACTGTCAAAAACAACTATAAAGGGACAAATAACAGTGTTATGTAGTATCTAATTAGTATAGGTGGATAGGGCACAAATAATACCACTATTAGTCCTGTTGTATACAGCAGTCATATTATACCATATAACATTGCACATATAATATCGCCATATAGTGCCCAAATAACAGGTCATCATAGTGCACAAATGATCCCACTGCTCACACCTCAGACAACAGTGTGGCCCAGTGCTGTACAGTTATCAAATGATATCACTAAAGCAGCCACATGACACTGCCATACAGTTCTCAAATGGTTCCATATTGCGTCTACCAAACAGTAACATGCATAGTGTCCAAATCAAACCGCCATACAGTATCCACATCATATCACCGTACATAAGCCACTAAACAATTTTAAAAATTTCTCAAATGGTGCAATATGGTATACACCTATTCACAGTAACCGTTAATGGTGTCCAAATCATACCGCCATACATCAAGCAACATACCAGTGCCATACTGTTCTCAACCACTCACATATTGTTTCTGCCTAACAGTAACTGTGCGTAATGTCCAAATCATACCGCCACACAGTGTCCAGGCCATATCACTGTACATAAGCCATGTAATTGTATCATAAAGTTCTCAAAAGGTGCCATATGGTATCTACTGACTCACAGTATGTGAATAGTGTTCAAATTAAACTGCCATATCGTGTCCAGATTATATCACTGTACATAAAGCAACATAACAGTGCCATTCAATCCTCAAACATTGCCATATTGTAGCCTCTGAACAGTAACTGTATACAGTGTTTCAATGATATGACTGTACATCAACCAACATAATAGTGCCATATTGTGTCCACCTAAAGAGAACTATACATACTGAGAATCAGCTACATAACAATGCGACTGGACAATTGTCCACCGTGTATACAAGGTCCAATTCATATCACCATACATGACAGTGCTATATAGTTCTCAACAGCACCATATTATATCCACCTAACGGTAACTGGGAATAGCGTCCAATTTATACTGCCATATAGTTTCCAAATTATATCACTGAATATCAAGCAAAAAAACAGTGCCATACAGTTCTCAAACAGTGCCATACTGTATTCACCTAACAGTAGGTATGCATAGTGTCCAAATCATATCATCATACACCAGCCACATTACAGTGTCCACGGAAGCTCTAATAATACCACCATAGAAAACCCAAATAATGCTGCCATACAGTGTTGAAATAATACCGCCATACAGTCCAAATAATACCACCATAGAGGACGCAAATAATGCCGCCATACAAAGTCCAAATAGTACCACCATACAGAGTCCTAATAATACCGCCATACAAAACCTAAATAATACCGCCATATAGAGTCCAAATAATTCAATATAATATACAGTAGAATAGAAATGACATTGGTTATAAATCACAGTCAAGTAAACCACAAGTGAGAAACGGGAATTGTCGCGCCAGCGCTGATCTGAATGGGTCACAAAAAGGAGCGGAGCGAAGGTCTGTAACCTGTAGCATGTAGGATGTTATTATAGTCCATGCCATTCTCTAACACAGTAGTCTAGACATATTACATAGATATAAGAAGTCTACCTTCTATGTAGCTGTATAGTTCTGGACCACAACTCCCAGCATCTATCAGGCTGCCAGGTCATGCTGGGGGCTGTAGTCCTCTGCCTGATAATATTGGAAGTGTCCCTCTAGGCTTAATTCTAAGCAGATGACCAGCCCAGTACTGAGAGCGCGTGACGCTCAGTCATTCAGGGCTCATCCCATAAGTGGCTGAAATACAAGTAAAAACACATTTTGAAATGTAGAAATTTTTTGGATTTCTTTGTCAGCTGAGAGTCTGGTACACAGATGGACCCCGTGATGTTCAGAGCCACAAAGTCCTATTTATAAAGCCTCCTGTACCGTACGAGCATATCTGACCCTATATCTGGTCCTGGTAGTCATAGCAAGTTGTACTTGTACCTATCACACGGTCCTTCGATGCCAGGGGGCAACATTTAGATAAAATTTGGAAAAAATAAGACTCAACGTAAATATTTTATTTTCATATAATATTTTAATTATCTTTAATATAATTTAATATAATATTTTTTAAATATAATTTCCGCCTATATAATACCGCCATATAGTGCACAAATAAAATGCAGTATTCAACATTTTGTGTATGAGTCCTTTTATCTTTTAATATAATATTTTTTAAATATAATTTCCGCCTATATAATACCGCCATATAGTGCACAAATAAAATGCAGTATTCAACGTTTTATGTGTATGAGCCGCCATTTTATCTTCCTTATGACCGCCCGTAATTAATCGATGCCTATAGAGCCTTCATTGCTGATATTAGGCCTCACTTTATTGTGCCATTTATCACCCGTCCCCGGACAATGTGCTCTTTGTATCGAGTAAACACTGATGAATGCCAAGCAGGACACTTATTATACGGAGATCGGTGCCCTCGTTCCCATGCCACCCCCTCCCTCTTGTTTTCCCATTTTTATGTGCTCCTTTGTGAAATGCTTTGGGTAACTGTATAAAGTTTCCAGCCGCCTTGAGTATGTCAGCTCGTAAACCCTGCCAAATTCTGCAAGAGATCCTCTCGCAGCACATGACCATTGTTTCGAGTCGAGAACTGCCAACTTTCAGCTCTCACTGTATAAACATGGGAATTACCTGGAGCCGCTACAAGGTCAGTGACAAGCATCGGGACGACAATGGGACAGGCTCAGGCAGAATTTTACAAGTCAAAACTCCATAAAATAATAAATACTAATACTCTAGTTACATCCAAAGCTGCTAACGACACGGCCAATTCATTGGCCTTTTGGACTCCTATAGTGATACACCTGTTTGTATATTTCTTAAAGGTTATGTCTAATTTTGCAAGGAAATTTTTTGGTGTAGTTCCAACGCATTTAAAATGAAAAAATAAAGCAAATTTACATGGATTAAAAATTCCTGCCGTTTTGTTTTTACAGCTCTAGTGCAAAACTATGTGTCTCTATGGTAACAGACAACAAGCAAACGCTGTGTAGTCTGATCCTAAATTCACTCTCTTCTTTCTATCCTGTACTCCTTGATAACCTGACAATATTTTTTAGCAAAATTTAAGGAGACAGATGGAAAAGAGTATGACTGCAGGGTCTGACTACACAACATTCTTGTAGTCTGTTACCATGGAAACGCAAGATGACTTAATATAGTGAGGCTCACAGATCTTCTCGGTCCTATACTTCTTCTAACCTACAAAATATAAGTTAGAAAGAAGTATGGGACAGATGGAAGGGCGTATGACTGCAAGATCTGACTACACCGCATTTGTTTGTAGTCTGTTACTATGGAAACACAAATGAATTTTAATAAAATGACGGTCACAGATCTTCTCTATCTATCTTATACTTCTTCTAACCTACCAAATATAGGTCAGAAAGAAGTAGGGGACAGATGGAAGAGTGTTTGACTGAAGGATCTGACTACACATCATTTGTAGTCTGTAACCATGGACACAAGATGCCATATAATAGAACTCACACATTTTCTCTATAGTGCAGGTAGAGGATCTCATCATGAGAGTGTCCATTTGGTTGTCACCCACAGTTGTATGGGGGTAAAGATTTAGATTGCTGCCATGTCCTGGCCAAGGTCTCTGACAGCCAGAACCCAGGCCACATGCCCCACCAGGCCCCTGGTTCCATATGGTATACATATACTGCATTATAAATTGTGCAGATGGTAGTTCTGGCCTGCCAAAAACAGGTGTAACATCATGGAAGTATCATGACTATCTGGTGGATTGAAGGGGCACTGTATCTGGGGCTATGGCAGGCTCCAATATGGGAACACTGTGGTTATCACTGTTGTGGGGGCAATGAGGCTGGACCTGTTATATATATGGGGAATCTGTGGGTCGCCATATTATGGTGGATACAGTGGGTACGGAGGTGTGCTTGGGGACCTGTACAGGTCCAAAACAGAACGGTGCTTGCTTTATACTCTCTGATTTTAGGGGCCGGGTCATGGTAAAGGGGTGGGCCAGTGCGGACAGGGTTTACATCAGCATATGGGATAGGCATAGAATGGTGAATCCCTCTAAATGTTATCACATGTGGGTGTAGTAAGGATAAAGAATTACAGCTCACGACTAAATATAAACCCTCCAGACTATAATTTACTGTGCGGGGGTCAGCCAGTGTTCAGATTCCTAGATCGGAAAGAGTAGTCTCAATAATACATACAGTATAAATCTCCTCAAATGGTGACCCAGCTCAGTATATACAGTACTTTATGGAGTAGCAACAATAATACCGCTATACACCACTGGGTTCTGTTACCCCAAAGTCCCAAACTTCTGTGTGGCTGGACGTGTCACCTTCTGAGCTAAAGAAAAGGTAGTGGAGCATATGGATGATCAAGGGTGTAACTTGAAGGAGGGTTGCACCCAAGTCCTGGGGCCTTAAGGGACCCAAAAGGTGTCTCTTCCAAATACATAGAGACCAGTGCTATAAACAATATATTATAGTTGAGGGGTCTGTTACAGATTTTGTACTGGGGCCCAGGAGCTTCATGTTAAGCCTCTGTTGAGGACATACCTACAATATCAGAGACAAAGATGGCTGCCCATGCTCCAAATTGGAGTCAAAAATACAAGGCCAATATCTATAAAGATGACATTTTGACGGGATTGGAACAAGAGATAAAATATTTAATCCCATTAATCTGAAATAATATGGCACTAAAAGGTATCTATGTTCCTCTGTGATGGATAGTGATGAGGAACTCATGATGGCCACCAGGTGCAACATAGTTAACCCTAAAATTATCACTCTCCTAGTGGAACCCAAGAAGTCAACAATCTTGAAGATGGTTCCTAAATTTCCACAAGAGAGGTCACAACCACAAAGTCTCATTTTGAAGATAGCCTCAAGAGTTCTTCATGGGAGGTGCCAACCCAAGAGGTCATCTTCTGAAGAATACCCCATGGGATCTCTTTGAAGAGATCCAGTTAGTGTAGAAAGTCTTTCGGGCAACGCTTGCTGGGAAAAAAGTGTGTAAATTAGCTCTCCTCCTGAAGGAACAAAACTATCTCTCTCTAGTGTCACCACCAGAAGTCCTTCGTGGAAGGTGGAAACCAAAATGTCACATTATGAAGAAGGCTTTATGAATCCTTCAGAGGAAGTTGCACCCAAAGACGTTACATTTAGAAGATGGCCCAAGGAACACTTCCCCAGACGTGTCTACCAAGAAGTCACATTAAAGGGAACCTGTCAGGGATGATTTGGGACTAAGGGTCCTTTGATTGTAAAGCTGACCTAGCATCTGTATTCCTGGTGCCTGCTCAGTAATTCAGTAAAACCGGGGAAATTACACTTCAGCTTCACTGCGCATGCACCAGGCCTGATGCATATTTCCCAGGTGCAGGCGCCAGGAGCAGCAGAGATGAGTAGGTATGTATAAGGTTTTCTTTTTCCAATACAGGTGCCTTAAGGACCTATGGGTGGTTTTGTTTCTCAAATTTTGTTCCCTTTAAGGATGGCACCTGCAGCACTTTGGGAGAGGAGGCCGGCATGAGAAGTGAAGGAAAGCAGGACACAAGAAAAACAGAGCTTCAACCATTGGTCTGTTGTAGTGTTGGACTATGTTCCTTGATTCTGGGGGCACACCCTGACAACTTCTAAGAAATAGACCATAGTTGTCAGGATTCTCAATCTGCTTCACCTTTGAAGCTTACCATGTCAACCTTTGAAGCTTCTACAGTTTCAGAATTTCCCTGTGTTGATCCAATTAGCAGCTGAGGAGGCCTATATAAGACCCCTCCCTCCTGACACAGGCGCCGACTAATTGCTGTACTACTTCCTGGTTTGGCTCTGTATCCTGTTGACTTTGTTTGCTTCAAACAGACCCCTTGGCTTGTTTTTGGATTCTCTTTTGTCAACTGATTTTGACTGTGACATGCCCGTTTGGATTTTGACCCTTGACCTGTTTCCCGATTTTGCGTTTGTCTTCTAATTTTGCCTCTGACGTCCACTCCTGGTTGTGATGTCCACTCCTGGTTCTGACTCCTGCCTGTACAACTTTTTTACCTGCTTTCACTCCACTGTGTAAGTCAATAGTATGTTTTGTTTTGGTTCTATTGCATTTATTATTGATACATCCTTCTGTTGGTGACAATTCAGACTCCCAGATTCAGCGAAAGTCCACCTGGCCTCGCGTCAGGCTCTGGCGAAGGCGCCTGGGGGTCTGTCTTGGCTTGCAGTTCTGTGCTAGTTTTAAATACAGTAGAAATCTCTGCTGCTCACTGTTATCAACCACCTCCTGCTGTTGCTTTTGTGAGGCCTTGCATCAAAACCATAACAATAGCCCCTTTAAATTTGGGTGCCTTCTGCAGGACCGTTATTATGTTAGAGCCTGGGCCTACCGGAGGATCCTTTGTCACTCTGGTGGGTCAGTCCGACACTGGTCTATTGTGACTTGCACCACTACAAACTGGCACCATTGCCAGTACATGTCACATCTACTCCACCCCTGAACTTTGCACCTTATATCAGTCAGATACTGTAACCTGACGGAGTAATTCATAATGGCGGTTTAATTTCTGGGTACACTGGTGAATCATACGGCAATGCGGTGCCATCCTGACCTATGGCGGGCGTGTTCACAATGACTCACTCCAGAAATCTTGAATGTTGATTTTTCACTGTCCCTCCATTTCCTGTCCGAGGAGAAGTGACACAGTCAGCGGAGATGAAGCCTCCTATGAAAACATTGGCGAGGTTGGCAGCAAAGGCGCAACCAGTCCTGCAAAGTGTTTGTATTAAAGGTTGGGAGGAGACTTCACATTGACGGGCATAGCGGACATCATAGACATGATACAGATTCCACTAAGGGGTTAATATAGCATTGTGCATCACTCCACCCTTATATCCAGTGTAAGGTTTCCTGAGAACAATGGAATGTAGGAACGCCTTCTGGAACAGGATTGTTTTCTTTACAAGAAGCCTGGACATTGCAGATCTGCTTCTGGTGACAACCGCATCACAGACAGAGCGCCCGCACCAGGGCTATTAATATTGATAATCCTGCACGGGGTCGGAGCTTGCTTTTTCTCTGATACAAAGCTCCAAATCCTCTGCATAGATTTGGAGTTCAAGTATAATATTCCATCACTAGTCTTTATGGGGTGAGACATAATCTTATATGATGCAACCTCTTCAAGTTAAAGGTGGTGCAGCCACTCCAGTGTTCCAATGGGAGCAGAAAAAGAGAGCCAGGCCCTCATATGATGATATAGGCAGGGACGCAGCTGCTGCAGCAAGGGGGGAAAATAAAACTGCCTAGGCTGTGGCCAAATAAGTAGGCCGCTCTTATGTCAGGAAGCAGGAGAGTAAGTGGTGACCCAGGGATGGAGCAGAGGCAAGCTCAGTACTAGTATCCAGAAGAAGGAGAGAAAGACCAAGCCCAAGGCAAAAACCAGGCTGCAGACCAGGCCCAAGGCAAGACCAGGCCGCCTACTAAGCACAAGGCAAAGACCATGCCCAAGGCAAAGACCAGCTTAAGTAAAAAAACAAAAACAACAACGCCGAGCGGCACATAGGGTAATATTGTTTTTACAAAAAGTTGAATGACACTATGTAAATTGTGTTCAGAAAACATGGGAAGAATAAAGTGACTAGGACGTGTCCACTAATAAAGGTTGAGAGGAGGTGGATAAAGTGGTAGAGTGGGTCCACAATGCATGGGCATACACCTGAATGGGTATAGTGTATGTCAATACCCCCTCAGTTGATTAGCCCACTAGTAGTGGATTGGCCACAGTGTAGATAAGCTCTCACCTTGAATGGTTAGGTATGGTGTAATGTCGTATATTTTAGTGGAATGGTCCAAACTATGTCACAGGATGAGGGAGCAGCGGGACCTCTAGGCGTCAGGATCTCCTGGATCCAAACGGTATTCCAAATGTAGAAATGGTAAGAGTGACTCCAAAAAAAGAGAGGTAGGGGACCACGCTTCACCAAGGTTGCTTTAATAAACTCTAAAACACAACGCGTTTCGAGGATCAATGGTCCTCTTTATCAAGTGTACAAGAGACTGGTTAAAAAAGGAAATAAACATGAACAAATAAGAATAGAAAAACAGATAATGTTCATCAAATAATCAATGTGAAATAAAATAAATAAAATAATAATAATACACATATACAGTACTTATAAATTGATTAAAACTGAGAAAAGTGGCTATGAATGTGTATCAACCACAATATGAATTATTTAAAGGCTATGTGTAATAAATAAGGCGGACAATAAATTAACAAGGAGAGTAAGTGGTGACCCAGGGATGGAGCAGAGGCAATCTCAGTACTACAGTCATGGCCAAAAGTTTTGAGAATGATACAAATAATAATTTTTACAAAGTCTACTGCTTCAGTTTTTCTAATGGCAATTTGCATATACTCCAGAATGTTATAAAGAGTGATCAGCTTAACAGCAATTACTTGCAAAGTCAATATTTGCCTAGAAAATGAACTTTATCCCCCAAAACACATTTCAACATCATTGCAGCCCTGCCTTAAAAGGACCACCTAACATCGTTTCAGTGATTGCTCCATTAACACAGGTGTGGGTGTTGATGAGGACAGGGCTGGAGATCAATCTGTCATGATTAAGTAAGAATGACACCACTGGACACTTTAAAAGGAGGCTGGTGCTTGCCATCATTGTTTCTCTTCTGTTAACCATGGTTATCTCTAAAGAAACACATGCAGTCATCATTGCACTGCACAAAAATGGCCTAACTGGGAAGAGTATTGCAGCTAGAAAGATTGCACCTCAGTCAACAATCTATTGCATCATCAAGAACTTCAAGGAGAGAGGTTCCATTGGTGCCAAAAAGGCTCCAGGGCGCCCAAGAAAGACCGGCAAGCGGCAGGACCGTCTCTTAAAAGTGTTTCAGCTGCGGGATCGGGCTACCAGCAGTGCAGAGCTTGCTGAGGAATGGCAGCAGGCAGGTGTGAGTGCATCTGCACGCACTGTGAGGCGGAGACTCTTGGAGCAAGGCCTGGTCTCAAGGAGGGCAGCAAAGAAGCCACTTCTCTCCAGAAAAAACATCAGGGACAGACTGATATTCTGCAAAAGGTACAGGGAGTGGACTGCTGAGGACTGGGGGAAAGTCATTTTCTCTGATGAGTCCCCTTTTCGATTGCTTGGAACATCTGGAAAACAGCTTATTCGGAGAAGAGGAGGTGAGCGCTACCACCAGTCTTGTCTCATGCCAACTGTAAAGCATCCTGAAACCATTCATGTGTGGAGTTGCTTCTCAGCCAAGGGAATCGGCTCTCTCGCAGTCTTGCCTAAAAACACAGCCATGAATAAAGAATGGTACCAGAATGTCCTCCAAGAGCAACTTCTCCCAACCGTCCAAGAGCAGTTTGGCGCTCAACAATGCCTTTTCCAGCATGATGGAGCACCTTGCCATAAAGCAAAGGTGAGAACTAAATGGCTCAGGGAACAAAACATAGAGGTTTTGGGTCCATGGCCTGGAAACTCCCCAGATCTTAATCCCATTGAGAACTTGTGGTCAATCATCAAGAGACGGGTGGACAAACAAAAACCAACAAATTCAGACAAAATTAAAGCATTGATTCTGCAAGAATGGACTGCTATCAGTCAGGATTTGGTCCAGAAGTTGATTGAGAGCATGCCAGGGAGAATTGCAGAGGTCCTGAAGAAGAAGGGTCAACACTGCAAATATTGACTTGCTGCATTAACTCATTCTAACTGTCAATATAAGCTTCTGTTACTCATAATATGAATGCAATTCTATTTCTGTATGTGATAAAAACATCTGACAAACACACATAAAAACCAGAGGGCAGCAGATCATGTGAAAATATAATATTTGTGTCATTCTCAAAACTTTTGGCCATGACTGTAGTATGCAGGAGAGAAAGACCAAGCCCAAGGCAAAAACCAGGCTGCAGACCAGGCCCAAGGCAAGACCAGGCTGCAGACCAAGCCCAAGGCAAAGACCAGGCCGCAGACCAGGCCCAAGGCAAAAACCAGGCTGCAGACCAGGCCCAAGGCAAGACCAGGCCGCCTACTAATCACAATGCAAAGACCATGCCCAAGGCAAAGACCAGGCTGCAGACCAAGCCCAAGGCAAAGACCAGGCCGCAGACCAGGCCCAAGGCAAAAACCAGGCTGCAGACCAGGCCCAAGGCAAGACCAGGCCGCCTACTAATCACAATGCAAAGACCATGCCCAAGGCAAAGACCAGGCTGCAGACCAAGCCCAATGCAAAGACCAGGCCGCAGACCAGGCCCAAGGCAAAAACCAGGCTGCAGACCAGGCCCAAGGCAAGACCAGGCCGCCTACTAATCACAATGCAAAGACCATGCCCAAGGCAAAGACCAGGCTGCAGACCAAGCCCAAGGCAAAGACCAGGCCGCAGACCAAGCCCAAGGCAAAGACCAGGCTGCAGACCAAGCCCAAGGCAAAGACCAGGCCGCAGACCAGGCCCAAGGCAAAAATCAGGCTGCAGACCAGGCCCAAGGCAAGACCAGGCCGCCTACTAAGCACAAGGCAAAGACCATGCCCAAGGCAAAGACCAGTCCGCAGACCAAGCCCAAGGCAAAGACCAGGCTGCAGACCAGACCCTAGGCAAGACCAGGCCGCCTACTAAGCAGAAGGCAAAGACCATGCCCAAGGCAGAGACCAGGCTGCAGACCAAGCCCAAGGCAAAGACCAGGCCGCAGACCAAGCCCAAGGCAAAGACCAGGCCGCAGACCAAGCCCAAGGCAAAGACCAGGCCGCAGACCAAGCCCAAGGCAAAGACCAGGCTGGAGATCAAGGTCACGGCAAAAACCAGGCTGTAGACCAGGCCCTAGGCAAGACCAGGCCGCCTACTAAGCACAAGGCAAAGACCAGGCTGCAGACCAGGCCCAAGGCAAAGACGAGGCCCAAGGCAAGACTAGGCTGCAGACCAAGCCCATGGCAAAGACCAAGTCACAGACCAAGCCTAAGGTAAAGACCAGGTCGCAGAGTAAGTGGTGGCCCAGGGATGGCGGCAGAGACAAACTCAGTACCAGTGTGCAGAAAAAGAAAAGAAAGACCAAGACAAAGACCAGTCCCCTGGCAAGGACCAGGCTGCAGGGCACGTGTAGTGAAAATTTCCGGATAACCTCACGTCCCTATGGGTTCGACAACGACACTTCTGGACATCACCACGTACCCTATGGGTGTGGTTGTTGCCCCTTTCCTGTGACATGCTGGACGTGCCCCTTTTTTGGATATGCCCAAGTCACATGCAGAATGACAGACCTGGAGGATTTTCTCGCTCTTTTAGGAGTCCGGGAGGTAACCCCTTATTTTTGAGAGCCTCCCGGACATTCCAGAAGGGTTGGCAAGTATGATCTAAACAATACCTTCATACAATACTCATATATAATATTGCCATACAGTGGGCACATAATAGCGCCTACACACTACCAAACCAAGTACCTTGATGACCTGCAAGGAAACACCGGGCCTTGGGGTATTTGTGCTTACTGCTTACACTATAAAATATCCCTCCTTCAAGGGTTTGAATAGGAGAAAAAAAAAAAACAAATCTGCTTTCTTTTTCCCAGAAACAGCGCCACCCTTGTTCACTGGTTATGTCTGGTAATGCAACTCAATCTGATTTTTTTTTTTTTTAAGAAAACCCTACAATCATTGCTGAAGAGGGATCTGTCAGTAGATTCATGCCAACCAAACCACAGGCTGCATGAAATACTGTCCCGCTCCCTCTGATGGTTTTATGAAGAGTTGGACATGGGGTGAAGCTTTGGCTACGTGGTTCCCCTCCGGCGTCGCCCTGCCGGGCTTGGCTTCCTTTTCAGATTCCACCCCCATGGATTAATGATTGAGCTTTATTTACAAATACTGGAAATCCCCTTTAAGACTCCCATCCCCCTCTCTGAGAAATTTCTGACATTTTTGTTTTAGTTTCCTTGGTAGATAATTAAAGGAAAAGACATGCATCTTGGTCAGCCGCAGCCAATTATAAGTAAATTAGGGAGATCCAGACTATTAAAGAAAGGAAAAATCCCATTACATGCAGAGCTGCTGCGCTCATGTCTTACCAGTCTGAACAGACATCTGCTTATCGCCAAGGCTAAAAATCACATTATCTGACTCTGGGTTAAAGATTAACCAGTCTGTAAAGAATTACACGGCAGCTTTACTACTGCAAGCTACAGAGGGAGGGACCATGGACACGGCCGGACCCTGTGCAAAGCAGCCAAAGACTCGACTCCCCCAGTCGGGGTACCATGGCTGCATTGCCCTATATACAGTGGGTTTTCCCCAATAGGGTATGTAAAAAATATTGTCCCAGATAAGAAAAACATACTTGCTTTTTTCCAAAAACAGCGCCACACCTGTTTACAGGTGGTGTACAGTACTGCAGCTCAGCCTATTCACTTTAATGGTCCGAAGGTGCAATACCAGACACAAACATGGATAGGGGTGGTGCTAGATTTTGCATTGGGGCCCATGAACATTTCTGCTCAGACACAGACATTTTGGATAATAAGGTCACCATGAGAAATGCGAACCCTTAAAGGGAATGTTCACTCTAATTCATTTCATAGTAGTGTGGGATCTATACATACAGATCACCAAAGTCTTAAAGGGGTTCTCCAGGGCGTCTTATTTTTACTTGCTTCCTCTGGGGGCTTTTAGATTTTAGGGGTTCCGGGCCAGTTACAACCTCGGGTCACATGATTGGAACCAGTAACAGGCAAGGCTGTTTTAATACATTAAGGGGCCCTGTTCAGACTTTTTGTAAGTGCCCGCCCCCATAATTTAATTACCCCAATCACTACCTGGACTGTCTTGCTCAATCTGGGGTGGCTGAGGGGACCCCCGCCACCATAGGGCCCGGTGGCACCTGGCACCAGGCCTCTGGATCACTCCACCTCCTCCCTCCTCTTCCGTTTTCACCACTGGTTACTTGTGTTATGGGTCCGGTAGACTATACTAAAGCTAGCCCCATAGCGGGAGAGGAGGCGGAGCATCTAAAAGTCCCTGGAGAAAGTAATTAATAAAAGAAGACTCCTTGCAGAACCTCTTTGAAGTACAATGAAAGCCTGACTGCTCGGTGCCACCACTAGAGGGAGCACTTTCAGAAAACAATATATTGATTTCTATGGGGGAGTGTTGTGGGCATGCTCTGTGACCTGTCCAGGGGTCAATGTGCAGGGAGGGGGAGGAAGTGAGCTGTGACCACCATCTTGGTGAGTTGGGCAAGATCCCGAATATGGTGAAAAATTGAAACACAAAGTATATTAGAAAGTTGTAGAACTTTTTATCATGAATAACTTAACCCGATTTACAGAAAGCTGAAAAATCCCTTTAAGTGACCTTTTAGTTGTGTAATTTATTGTGTTACTACTGTGTTGTTATTTCCTCCTTGGCCGCGTCTCCCCAGTGTGAGCTCCATTCACACATAAACAAGGGCTTGTTATTGCGCACCTCCCGTGGAGACTTCTAGATACAGCGAGCATTCCTCTATAGACTATATATACCCAGGTGGAAGGCTTTGCTTGGATGACTTGTTAATTTGTCATCGGGTCTAAAACCAACATTTTGTGTGTGATCTCCGTGGAAACAAAGGAAAAACAAAGACTATACAATGAAAGATCAAAAGGCAGAAAATACAATAAATCTGGCTCGTTTCCTCTCGTGCGAAACTTTAAGGGGTTTTCCCATGAACGACACCTATTCCTATACATCTACACCTATAAGTGTCTAATCGCTCCGGCCTCTGGGACCCCCACTGATAATGAGGATGGGGTTCCCCCCATTGGAATGGAGCAATGGTCATGCCTGTGCACTGCCACTCCAGTACAGGACAGTTTTACTGCGCATGCGCCAACACCTTGCCTTTTAACAGGAGAACACGAGACCCCATGTTTATCCCCTATCCCCTATAAGCTTATATAAGTACTATATAAGTACTGCAATTTTCAATCTGGTCACTAAGCCTAATAATCGAGTGCCACTTGCCAATTCTCTAGAGGTTTTCAGTACTCACCTCATTTACATCACAGAATGGATTACAATATAAGATAACACCTCTATAGATAACACTGCTGACCCATCATTACATCACTACTGACTATAGATGATGTCACAGCTTATCTCTCCACCCTCCTTGCACAGAACTTGTTTAGAAAACTCTCCCATAAACCTCAATGAGTCACTCCAGACTATGGCTGCCTATGGCCATGACTATGCTGTAAAGCAGATCACTAAATGCTGTTAATGGAGAAGAGTAGAAGCTCAGGCAAGATGGCCGCCCCCACAATCATGGACAGAAAAATAGAAAAAAATAAATAAAAACATTAGAAAAAAAAAAAGTGGTAGATTTCACTATCTGGTTTTAGTAAATAAATTAAAAAATTTTGTTTTCCACCCCAGTCTCCACTTTTAAAGACAGTGGGCGAAGCAGGGCAGGTATGCCTCGGCCCATCATAGTTACTATAACTTGTGCCAGAAAACGGGCTTGAGTTATAGCTGCAATCTAAGCCAACCCCTAGCCGGCACAGATTTCACTGGTGGCCCACAGAAGCTCCCAATGTGCCAAAGCGTCTCACTTATTCTGACGCAATTTCGTACCAATTTTGTGGGAAATTGATTAACACCAACATAGTAAATGGCAGGACTCCTAGGAGAGACGACGAGAGTCCTGAGTACCCCGCCCACGTACAGTGAGAGTCCTGAATACCTGCCCACCTACAGTGAGAGTCCTGAGTACCCCGCCCACATTCAGTGAGAGTCCTGAATACCCCACCCACCTACAGTGAGAGTCCTGAGTACCTGGCCTACACAGTGATTGACAGTAGGCTGTAAATCACTGAGTGGGCGGAGTAATTCCAACTCTCACTGTTAATCCTTTGTGGGTGGGGCAATCAGGACTCTCATGGTCTTTCCTAGGAGTCCTAGCAGGATTTACTTTGCCTTAGAGGCAGAGTAAATCAGCTGAGGAAGAAATCAGCTTTACGGTCGGGGACTTTCTGTGAAAAACACTGCGGAAAACACGTGATGCGTTTCCGCCACAGTATTTTCCCCAGCGATTCGCTTACATGGGGGCCTTACCCTAAAGGGGTTTTCCAGCCCCAAATCTATTTTCATGCTTGGTAGAAATAAGTCATCAGTATGTGAGCCCAGACCCCTGCCCTGGTGCAGCAATTTCCCAGAAGCCCCACTAGGGGACTTGCAGCTCCTTCCTTATTGCTTGTATAGGATCGGATATCACATGAAGGCTGTTGCAATAGCTGATCAGTGCAGGGTCTGGGTGTCAGACCTCCCCCCACAGATCACATACTGATGAGGTTTTAACCCCTCCTAGACGACCATGGAAGGAGTATTAACCTTTACATAACCCTAGACCACCAAGTAATCAAATATTAACTCCTCCTGTACACTAGACCACCAGGGCTGACCATTAACCCCTTTACTTTTCTTATTCTCCATTGGTTTGGTGAGCCTTATAGTCTGAAAAATACGGTAATTTTTATTTTGTTTTTGGTAAAATAAAAACAGGTGTGTCCGGGGCCTCTTACATGTACAGCTTAAGAAACTTCCAGGAGACACGCATGTGTTTCCAATCTGTGCAGCGGGAGACTCCCAGCTCTTAGTCATCGTTTCCATGATTAGGAGGAAAGACGTTTTTGGAGCATTTTTCATTCCCGTATCCGCCCTCTTACAGCTCTGCTTTCCATTACAGATGCAAGCATTTCCCCTATTTCCAAAAAAATTGCACAAAATTCTGTAACATGGATTGTTACTATAGACAGACAGGGTTAATATGGGGCGTGTGCGCTGAACCTATAAAGGTCTGTAGACCGTGACTGCCAGGTGTCATTTTAACCCCCCACACGAACATTACAGGGATGGTTTAACAATCTGTTTGTTGGGTTTTTTTTTTTTAGTTGCAGGAGGAAACCGCAGTCCTATGACCAAGCGCTGATAGGGTTAACCACTGTGCCCTCCTTTGTGGCATGTAGACACGAAAATAGCTGGCACCAAGGTAACCACAAACAGGAAGACGTACTAAAACAGCACAAAAACAAAAAAAAAAAAAGTTTCGTTTCTGTGTGATTTATTAGTATAAACCAAGTTTTTGTAGACCACCTGGTTGGCAAAAAAATATGGTCTGGTGTGGCCCTTGTTCACACTTACAGGGGGGATGCTGAACCGCTGCCACATAAAACAAAATGTACACTTAAAAAATAAAAAATGTCTAAAAGTAATAGACGAATATCCATATATACTCAAAAGTACCATAACAGGGGAACCGGCAAAAGTAGGTGCCTAGACACTAAATAACACAAATTGACTGTGTGTCACCTCCACCCCATGACCACATGCCCTGGTCTCATAGTGTCATGCAGGCGAGTCTCAGAATTAGGCCCCTTGCACATGACCATGGCCGTGATCAGTGTGCTAACCGTGTATTTCACAGATAGCACACTGACCCATTCATTTCTATGGGCCCGTACACATGACTGTGAATTACACGGCCAACAGTCCGGGACGCAAAATATAGAACAGGTCCTATTCTGCGGCCCTTGCTTCCGTGGTTCCTATTCATTTAATGAAAGGGGCCGCGGAAACACGTGCACAGGCGGCACACGGGGATATCCGCGTGTCCCCCCCTTGCCTATAATTCATGGCTGGCCGGCATCACACGGTTGTGTGGTATGATGATAGTTTCTCTAGTCCACATATACAGCTCCAAATAGGGGGTAAACACACAAGAGGGGGGACAGAAGGGAAAAACCAACCATACTCTCACTAGTGGGCTAGTAAAAGACCAACCCAAGGTACTGACTGGCCACTTACTAGAGAACTTACATTACACTCTCATAGGTCCCGAACTAATGCCACACAACACACACATCTGAATGCGCAACATTAAAGGGGTTTTCCGGGCAAATTTTTTTTTTTTTTTAAAGGTCTGTTAGTGCTATTAATAGGTTAATAAATGCACCCAAATACCTTGAGGAGTGTCTTGAGTGATTTATGGGTTTCTCTGGGAGCTCCTGGCATCTTCTGCATTTGTTTACATGGTGTTAGCTTCCTGCGGTGTACCTTCCACACTACTTCACTCTCACTTCTCTCTCCCCTCCTCTCACTCCGTTACACCCCCTCCCTGTCTTCCTAGCTAAGCTATCCTGCCCACTACTAGCCCTTCACAAGTAACTAACTAAGCCTACCCCCACCCCACCATACTTACCTAGCTTCCTCTCTAGGAGACGGCTCCTCCTTTCTCCTACACTGTGTGCAGGCTGGAGACTCCCCTCTTTCTCTCTCCTAGCCCGGCCACAGACCGGAAGTACCTGTGAGGCCTGCGCAGTAGAGATGGAGTGCCATCTCTACTGCGCATGTCTCGCAGGCACCTCCAGACTGCGCCAGAGCTTGAAGAGAGGAAGAGGGGAGGAGCTGTTCCTGGACAGGAAGGCATGTAAGTATTGATGGGGTTGAGGGGGGGGGGGAAGAGTACTGGTGACGTTCCGTTTCGGAAGCGGTGAAATGGAACGTCACCGGATCATCAGAGAGTGTCCCTAGGCTGGTCACATGACCGCCCCAGGGATATGGGTAATTATACATTTTTTTTTAACACAAGTAAATTAGAAGTTAGGTGGGGAGAGGGGGGGTTAGTTTAGGGGTTAATTTGTATTTTATCCCGGACAACCCCTTTAATAGCCCATGAACCAGCCTAACACGTTTAGCTGGAAATAGTAGAGCCAGCTCATCAGAGGCAATAAACATAGGGCATAGGCAGACCGCTACTAAAATAGCAGCCACATCCTATCTGCCCTGAACAGAAGTAACGGGCACCATGATGTAACGCCCGGCCGGCCGTGATAAAGGAATTTATTTTTTTTTTTTTTAACAATCCACATGCGAGTTACCACAAACTTAGACAGATACCACCGACTTATTTGTACAGGATTTTTTTTTATTTTCTAATTAGCTATCAAATTATATCCAACATAAGTTATATTTTTGATTAATATTTTAAGAAAAGAGCAAGATTTATGAGGAATAAACTAGATATGGCCTTGTGAAGATATACAATATACATATATGGATTCAACCCATCAACAAATCAGGTACCTTGTATCATTGGTTCAACATCTGAAACATACAGCTTTACAAGTGTCGAGCTTTATATAAAAACAAAAATATAATAAAGCCAAGGAGAAAGCCTTGCATTAAAATAAAAAATATAGCACAACTTTATTTTTTTAATTTTTTTTTTTAGAAAAAGGCTGTTCAAAATACTAAGACTGACATCGTCCCTTTATCCCCCCCCCACCCCCATCTGAAGTTTTGGTTGACTTTACACCTCCATTATACCATCTCTCGGTTGTTTCGGATGGCGCAACAAAGAATCATGCTGAA
The DNA here is from genome assembly GCA_947044405.1 of Leptodactylus fallax. Taxonomy (NCBI): domain Eukaryota; kingdom Metazoa; phylum Chordata; class Amphibia; order Anura; family Leptodactylidae; genus Leptodactylus; species Leptodactylus fallax. Next base: position 3,697,878 of record CAMRHE010000180.1, read on the forward strand.
GATCATTCCGAAAATCTGCAAGAAAAAAAACAAAAAAACAGGTCAAAAAATTCCTCCGACTACTGATGGCCTATCCTTAGTAGGTGTCTTACCCCTAGATCGCCTGTGGTGTTGATCCACTGATCGCCCATCGATAAGTGGATGAACACCACAATCCCTCCATCCTCTGGGAACCCCACTAATTATCTTGTACTTGGGGTTGGCTGCAGTGTTGGGAATGGTGGACAAGCCTAGTGTCTTGTCCACCATTCCCGACACTGCAGCTCAACCACAAACGCAAGCTATTCAGTAGGGTTCCCGGAGGTAAGTTAGTCCTACACCAATAGGGGATAAATATGTCTGATCACTGGGGGTGTTGGAACCACCCACCCATCACAACAATGGTGATCAAGTGCCCAGAGACTGGATGGAGCGACGATCACGCAAGTTTGCTACCATTCTTTATGACTGATGGATATGGCACACTAATCAAGATTGGAATAGCAAAAATTGGGACGTTTAAATTGGGACCTTACATCACCTCCAACTGTTTTCATCTTTAAATAGACGCCCATCCATCGATTCCAGCACAATTGGAATTTCCTCTCTAGCCCTCACCGTTCCTGAGAACTTAGTGCAGTTAGTTTTGGTGCCTGATATCCTAACTAGACTCTCTAATGTCCAGTGAGTGGTGTCAGGCAGAATCATATCCCCTTGTCTTCTCCCGCCTCACACCACCCATGTGACATTAGGGAGTCTAGCTAGTATATCAAGCACCAAAACTAACTACAACGATTGCTCGGGAATGGTGAGGGCTAGAGAAAAAATTCCAACTGTGCCAGAATCAGTGGAGGGAGGGCTATTAAAGGAAAGAACTGGAGTTGGTGGAGGTGGTTAAAGGTCCTCTTTAAGTCCTGCCCTGAGACTACAGCTAAAGTTCCCAGAAAAATCAGGACTGTTGGCTTGAATTTGACAGCCAAGCAGTCAATGACATAATGAGTGGCATCTCACATGCCAACAACTGTCCTGTGGATACAGATTATTGTGCGACTGTGAAAAGCTTGTTTGTAGTCCGTGTATCCTTTGTAACCGGTTTGTCAGGAGGCTCACAGCTTACAGGAGAGGTGATTGCATTTTCCTCTCAGCAATTGTGAAATGTACACTCTGTGCCTGTGTGATCTGCCTCACATGAAGACTTGGCTGCTTTACACCCTCTCCTTTTTATTCTGCTAGGTACAACTTCCTCCTTTCTGCTGCTATTGCCAACCCTGAAATAAGGAAAGGAACAGCACAGAGAGCCAACACAGCCAGGAACAGTATGCTGTTGGATTTATGTCAAAATCAGCAGGAAAGCCACCTATGCACAGGAGTAGCACAGGCTCTACAACGGCTTAATGGTAGGAACGCTGTACTGAAAACAATTTTAGAGTTGCTCAACTTTGCTTTTAACTTTTTGATTTTGCAGAGGTTGCGTGTGATTTTCAAGGCCTAGGTAAAGATCTTTATATATGTCAGAATCAGGCCTTGTAAGGTATGGATAACAGGCAATTTCAATGTACTGGAAAATATGCAGGTTAGATGGTCCAAAAAATATCTCTCCTGACTGTCATGTTAGATGAGACATTGGTCTAATAGAATGGGCAAATCATATCAAAGGGTTCCCAATACTAAGTACATCTCTGCCTATGGGCCAGAACGAAGTCCATTTGCTCTAATAGGGCATATACATCACAAGGTTGTCTCAAGAGGGCAACTGTCCACCCCTTATGAGATTTCCAGCTATATACATCCAGATATACTGTACATACCATGACCACAGCAATTCCAATCCCGACTGCTCCAATAATGTGAAACTTCTTATTGAAAATTTCTGCAATGGCATTCGGACATGACTGGAAATGGAAAAAATTATGCTTAGATTATCCTGACTTAAAGGGATATTACTTTTAAATTATATGTTGTGTACCTGATTCATATGATGTGTACATGATGTATGCTGGGTATTCTATGGATAGTTATGACTGCTAGACTGGTGGAGGCCTGATGTTGGGATGATATTGGTAGGCAAATCAGGCCCCGCCCCCAGTGCACTTGCAGACTAATTTGCATATCCATAAAAATATGATTATCTCTACATTGCTTCA
>CAMRHE010000180.1:3705000-3755000 GCA_947044405.1 Leptodactylus fallax
ATCAGCTGACCGCCCTGGGGGAGCCGTAAGGGAAGGTGGTCATTAAATGGTATCTAAATAATACCGCCATATAAGGCCCACATAATACTGTACGCTATACATGCTACAGGGCATATGGCAATGTTTTATACTCCGCTCTCAGGTGGGTTTGGGAGATTTTCCATCCGGCCAAGCCCTAAAGACAAGACGTAGATAACACACGTATTTTTACCTTGTCCTTATTGGCAAAACCCCAGATTCCTGCCGCGATTTCAATGGCAAAAATGACCAGTAGGAAAGCGAAGAACTGTGGGGAAAAGTAAGAAAAGTAAGTAAAAATGCTCAATGACATCTATAAATATGGAAATATGTATGAGATGGTAAAATTGCTTTTATGATGTAAACAGCGCCACTCTTATGGACTGGCTGTGTTTGGTATTACAGCTCAGCTCCATTTTAACTGAACCGAACTCAGGTGCATGCACAATTTTTTTTTATTCTTCAGCCTATTAGAAAGGTCCTCAGCTGTGTCACATGACCAGCAATAAGACCCTCCTACTGATGTAACCTCCTGTGAGGACAGGAAGTCAGTTACTTCTTTCGAATGAGAGCCTCAATGTTAGTCTCATAGGAATAAATGGAGAAAATGACTTCCTGTCCACACAAGACAGGAAGTCTGCTGGAGAGTCTTATTGATGGTCATGTGACACTGCTCCCTTCTGGTCCTCAGCAGTGTCACATGACCATCAATAAGACCCTTCTACTGACGTAGCTTTTAGTGTGGAAAGGAAGTCAGATAACATTGAGGCTCTCATATGAAGGAAGTAACTGACTTCCTGTCCTCACAAGAGGCTATGTCAGTAGGAGAGTCTTATTGTTGGTCATGTGACACAGCTGAGGACCAGAAGGGAGCAGTGTCCATTAGTATCCAGGCCACAGAATATTTTTCTTTGTGGGGGTGCCACTTTAACTATACCTTATCATATATTCTGAATTATATTCCAAAGCTGACACCAAAAGTAAATAATAATTTGAGAAAGTATTTTTTTTTTTTTTTTTTTTTTTTAATGAGTCTCAATTTTGGCTCCGTTTTCTGCTTCTTAGTTTTATCTGAGGGTGGGAGGACATATTTGTCTCATAAGCTTCGATTAAAGGGGACCTGCCACCTCTCCTGACGTGTCTGTTCTGGTAAATAATAATTCTGGAGAATCATTTCTTAGAACTCTATGTTATGATGTTCCTCTGTTGTTCCTCCTAGAAATTTATGAAAAATATAAAGGGGTTTTCCAGATATAAAAATATGTGGCAGGGGGCTGCAAAGTATTTACAAAATTAAAAGATCTTGTACTCGCTTCCACCAATCCCTTGGCACCGGTCTCATGGTGTCGGGTTCACTTATGCGCTCCACTTCCTGCTCCCCTGTCTTGGCAGGAAGTGGCTGGAAATGCTCCCAGCCAATCACTGACCACACCAGTGACCCGCCTCAGCCAGCGATTGGATCGGGTTCCCACACACTGTCAGAACAGTGACACGGGATTGATGGAGTTAAGTATAAGCTCTCCTATTTTTTTATGTCATTTGCAGCCCCCTGCCACATATGTTTTTACCCCCTGGAAACCTCTTTAACAACAGGGTATGACCAGTCAGGGATGCGTCTCTAGACACACACACATTGTCTAACCAGTGCAGGGACATACTGGGAGAGGTAACACTCAGTTGTCATTTATACATTTCCAGGAAGAACAACAGAGTAACAACACAGATTTCTAAGGAAAGATGAACCAAAATTGAAGGGGGATACAGGTATTTACTAAAATAGGAAAGTCAGGTGAGCTGATGGGTGAAAAATCCAGTGAGATAAACATTTACCAGTCCCAGCATGCATTCTGACTCCTGAATCGCACCACAGCATCCAAGGAAACCAACCAACATCATGAGGGCCCCGGCACCGATCAAGATGTAGACACCTGGAAGAAGAAACACAGGAGATGCAACGGCAGTCTTATAGGATCATGTTCTCTCTGAGCACGAGACAGTAAGAGAAGGAGTACAAGTGAGAGAGCGAATGCAAGGAAATGAGTGCAACAGAGAGACGACAGAGAGGGGAGGGGGCACGCAAGACAGAGAGGGGAGGGGGCACGCAAGACAGAGAATACACAGAGAGAGAATTCACAGAAAAAATCTGTTTGTCTGCAGCTACCACTAGAGGGAGCTTAGGAGCCAATTGCAGACTGTTGTATGGAACACAATAATAAACTTGTATACAGTAAGCGCCCTCTAGTGGAGGCTAATGGTAATTCAAATGTTATCATTTACCTCTACATCTATGCAGGGAATTTGGAGCTCTGTATCAGGGCATCAAGCTCTAAGTACGAGTTATTTTATTAATTGAGAGACTTACCAGTGTAAAAGGAATTCCCGCTGGTATCTGCCTCAAACATGGCCTTCGTCTGACCATCGAATCGCAGCCATAGTCCTATAGCGAGCACGGCCGTTCCTGCCAGCTGGGGAGACACAAAAGTAAATGTATAACCATTAGTACATGAGAGCTTTCCTAGAAAAACTCCTTACAAGATCTACCACCCAAGAAAATTATGTCCAGCAGGGATAGTACATGTCTATGTCATGTGACGGCCATTACGTCGGCCATGTCAGCTCTAGACTTTGTTAAAAGGGTCCTCCAGTGATAGAGGATCATGGGGTGCCCTGCTCCTGGGCACAGCTAACCTGTGAGGAACACAGAAACACGTGCTTAGATTCCCTGCAGCACCTCCACAGGATGAGTGAGGTATTACACAGTTAATATTCATATAATTGGGCTGAGTAATACATGAACGTGTTGGGTCCTCCAGGGTGAGAGACACTCTCTACTCTACAATCCTGAATTAGAAACTCCTGATCATATCCAGATCATCATCTATTTATCTTAAAGTAACGGTAAATGTGAAGTTGCTGTGTCTACAAACTACAGTTCTCTGCTATCTGCCAAGACTGCAGGATTCTTCAACACAATGAGTGATAGAAGTCTAGAGGTCCCTTCCGCCGCCACCACTGAGGAGAAGAGGAAGTACAGCATTTGATCATAGTCTTGAATACCCCCTTTAAAGGGGTTGCCTGCTTTAGACAATCCCTTTTTGTTCAAAAGGTACCCCAATGATAGATGATCATGCTGCTGGGACCCCCCCAAAATCAGCTAATCTGTGAAGGAACACAAAAAAAAACTAGTGCCTAGGTTCCCTGCAGCACCTCCACAGGATGAGTGAGGTATTACACTTACTATTCATATAATTGGGCTGACAGAGTAATGTGTGGTGTGTTGGGTCCTCCAGGGTGGGAGACACTCTTTACAGACACTCTCTTTTCTGGCAAACAGATGAGAGTCTTGAATGGGAGACTCTTGATCATATAAAGATAACTAAACTTACACAGCATTACTAGAACGGTTGAGGCCTATCTTAAAGTGACAGTAAATCTCTGTTAGCACAAGCTATTGTTCCCTGCTGTCAGCCAATACAATGAATGAGAGCAATCTAGAAGTCCCTGCCCCCATCAGCATGACTTTATCTCGCACATCTCCAGTTCTGAGAACCTCCGGTTACATTTACATATAGTACGTGACCGATGGTCGCAGCAGCTCTTATTATAGACCTGTGGTTTTGAGGTTAGTGGCCCTTTAAGCTAGTCGAAGTGATACAGTCAGGTGAAACCACCGGCCTCTACCCAGATTTTCCACAAACGTGACTCATTGTTCTCCTGAAGTAAGACACGAAGGCGAGAACACTGTACAAACTGGTTTTATCACATCCCTCACCCAGACTCCTCTAGGGACCAGGAGCAATGGGTTTCCTTGTACACTGTAACGCAACCGTCGTGTCAGACGAGAACTTGACCTTTTGCGATCTCACAGACTCCATTTCACAATTCTGATCCTAATTTCCATCTCTTTGCCTCAGCTCTTCAACTAGCGATTCTAGCACTGCGCTCATGCACCAGGAGGCTCAGGATGAACAGTGTAAAGAGTCTTTCCCTATACTTCTGTAGGTCGCTGAAGAGGACTATTTGTAGGAGTCGAGTTCTCAGTCTGGACTTCCTGTAAAACACTCAACACAACTCAAAGCGAGAGAGATAAAGAGCGAGCAGAAGTCACGGCTGGAAAATCTGAGTGAAGAAATCTGCGGGTGTTGTGTTACCGCGGCAACAAAGGGACGGCAACAAATCTACAACCGAGCGCTGCGCGAGCTCCGAGCGAAATATGGTACACGAGGTCTAAACCTTCAATTCTCATAAAATCGGCAGCAAAAAGGCGCCCCAACAGAATAAGAACGAAAAGGTGCCCCCTACAAGAGCAAGAGTGACAATGACAAAGTGCCCTCCATAGGAGTGAGAGCGACAGAGTACCCCCATATAGGTGCCAACGACAAAGGCCCCCATGTAGGTGACATCAACAAAGTACCCCTTACAAGAACAGTAGCAAAGTGCCCTCCATAGGAGTGAGAGCGACAGAGTGCCCCCCATATAGGTGCCAACAAGGTGCCCCCCATATAGGTGACATCAACAAAGTACCCCCTACTAAAGTATCAAAATGCCGCCTACAAGAACGACAGTAACAAAGTGCCCCCCATATGAGTGACAACAACAAAGTGCCCTCCATAGGAGTGAGCCACAAAGTGTCCCCAAAACACCAACCATAGTACCCTTTCCATAATATATAGAGTCCCAACTATAAAAGTATTAGTACCAGGGTCCCCCCATAACAGTACCCGTCATAGCACCCGTTACAATACCAGATGCATAGTTTCCCCCATAGAAGTATTAGCCACAGTGTTCCCCATAACAGGGCCAGTCTCAGATGCCCCCCAATAACAGTGCCAGACACCTAGTCCCCCACTTCCAGCAGTACCACAAGTGGGCAGTAGAGGTTCAGGGTAAGTAAGGCCCGACCAATCCCCATCCATGAGGAATCCATGTTATAAACAATAATTACGCAAGAACTCGAAACAGACGGAGGAAACCCCAGAGAAGGGCGAGGACAGAATACGGGGGAGTAAAACAAAGCATGACTGTGCAGAGTCATGGGAGCAGCAGGAGAGGAGTGTGCTGGTGGGGTGGGAGGCAGTGACCGCTCCACCGTGTGATGATGTCAGCGAGGACAGAGCAGCATGTGACTGCAGCATCACCATGTGCCCTGGGGGTGGAAGGATATGGGACCGCTTTGATGAAGAAGCCGCCTTCATACAATTTTTAGCTAACTGGAAATCTGGAATCTGGCATTTCGGCATTGTGTTTTGGGGCCTAGTTTTTATGACGTTCACTGTGCGGTACATATTTTATGCGGTTCATTACGGTTATGGCAATACCAGTTTTTGCTTGGAGGCTCCGTACTCTATGCTCAGAATTTTTTCTTTTTTTTTTTTTTTTTTTGGTTGAATTAGCTGTGTGAGGGCTTGTTTTTTGCGGGGTAAGCTGTAGTTTTTATTGGTGCGTACAATTTTTTCATCACTTTTTATTCCCTTAGCGTAATTTATCCTGCTGTATTTTAAAGGGGTTATCTTTAATATAGCACAAACTATATTCTCTGCCCATAGGATAAGGGATACATTGCTGACTGCTGAGACAATACAGCCTGCAGCTGGCAGCGACATCACAGGCATGTGCTCCGACGTAACCTAAAAAGTCCTAATAGCCTCCATGAGGATCAGAGCGAAATCTGTTTACATCAGACGGCCACGGTTTATGCAAGAGCCATTAAGAATATACAGCGGCAGCTGTATTATAACCGAAACAGCCTCGTACACGGAAGAAACCCAAATGTCAGGTTTATTTATGGGCTGAGGTTTTATGGGTAATTGCTACGTCCGAGTGTTATAGGGTGTGAAAACTTTTGCAATCTAACTTTATTGCTCCAGTTCATGCAACATAAAATTATATTACAATTTTATGTATATATCTCCCATTCAAACCTATGTGTTGCCATGGTTACAGACTACAAATAAACCCTGTGTAGTCATGGGTTAATCCTCTCCACCTCCTTCATCTCCTTGCTATCTTACAGACCATAGAAGAGGAAGATAATGGAATGGAGTAACACATGACTGCAGGATCTGACTACACAGGGTTTGATTGTAGTCTGTAACCAAGGAGACACATATCGCAAACCTAGCAACCTGGACAGTCAGGATTGTATGTCCTGGCCAGTGGGTCCTCCAGCCACCTGGTAACCACTCTTTTCACAAAGACTCAGGAGTCACAACTGCTTCATTAACAATGTACCACATGGGTTCAAGAACACATTGTTGCTTTTTTCCAGTAACAGCGCCACACCTAGGTGGTGTATGGTACTGTGGCATTTTTAAAAGAAAGTAGACATGTGACTTTAAGAGTATCTTCAATATTTATAGTTGGTGCGTAGGATGTGAAGTGGACCCCAGGTGCTTTGGATACGCCATATATGTGACAAGAATACCCCTTTAAGAGTATCCATTCTGAATTTAAACTTTCATTCTTGCTGACTAAAAGTACAGCTCATAAAGTAATAAAAGTATACGGACGAGCCGGGTGTGAATGACTGAACACAGACACGCCTGTCTACTGAAATAATTCAGTAGGATGGTTTCTAATGGTGACCTATAAACATAAGAAATTAAACCAACCAAAGCAACAATAATAATATACACACACATTATATATCTATCTATCTATCTATCCTATCTATCTACTACTATCTATCTATCTATACACACACACACACATATATTACATATATATTTAAATGAGAACTCCAGCTATCACAGGATACACTGAAAATAATCCTTCAGGGCACCAGGGATGATACAGGTTGATGACTTCAGAAGAAAACATAGAACATTAGTTACTGATACTATCTATAGGCGTGTCCCATGATGCATCATTTCCAAACAATTTCTAAACTACACCATAGTGGGCAGAGACAATTTGTCACTAAAGGACAGAACCGCTTATGAATGGCAAGCCCTAAAGCAATAAAAATCTCTGAGCAATGAGCCAAAGAAGCTCAAGGCACTTTTATTATTAGTAATATGGTGGGAGTCCCAGGGCCGATCCTCCTGAGTAATTAATGTGTATACAATACATTACTTATCCTGAGTTACATCCTGTATTATACTCCAGAGCTGCACTCACTATTCTGCTGGTACAGTCACTGTGTTTATACATTACATTACTTATCCTGTACTGATCCTGAGTTACAGCCTGTATTATACTCCAGAGCTGCGCTCACTATTCTGCTGGTACAGTCACTGTGTACATACATTACATTACTTATCCTGTACTGATCCTGAGTTACATCCTGTATTATACCCCACAGCTGCGCTCACTATTCTGCTGGTACAGTCACTGTGTACATACATTACATTACTTATCCTGTATTGATCCTGAGTTACATCCTGTATTATACCCCAGAGCTGCACTCACTATTCTGCTGGTACAGTCACGGTGTACATACATTACATTACTTATCCTGTATTGATCCTGAGTTACATCCTGTATTATACTCCAGAGCTGCACTCACTATTCTGCTGGTACAGTCACTGTGTACATACATTACATTACTTATCCTGTACTGATCCTGAGTTACAGCCTGTATTATACTCCAGAGCTGCGCTCACTATTCTGCTAGTACAGCACGGTACAACATACAACACCTGAGTTACATCCGTATACCCCAGAGCTGCACTCACTTTCTGCTGGTACAGTCACTGTGTACATACATTACATTACTTATCCTGTACTGATCCTGAGTTACATCCTGTATTATACTCCAGAGCTGCGCTCACTATTCTGCTAGTACAGTCACTGTGTACATACATTACATTACTTATCCTGAGTTACATCCTGTATTATACCCCAGAGCTGCACTCACTATTCTGCTGGTACAGTCACTGTGTACATACATTACATTACTTATCCTGTATTGATCCTGAGTTACATCCTGTATTATACTCCAGAGCTGCACTCACTATTCTGCTGGTACAGTCACTGTGTACATACATTACATTACTTATCCTGTACTGATCCTGAGTTACATCCTGTATTATACTCCAGAGCTGCGCTCACTATTCTGCTGGTGCAGTCACTGTGTACATACATTACATTACTTATCCTGTACATCCTGAGTTACATCCTGTATTATACCCCAGAGCTGCGCTCACTATTCTGCTGGTACAGTCACTGTGTACATACATTACATTACTTATCCTGTACTGATCCTGAGTTACATCCTGTATTATACTCCAGAGCTGCGCTCACTATTCTGCTAGTGCAGTCACTGTGTACAACATTACATTACATTACTTATCCTGTACTGATCCTGAGTTACATCCTGTATTATACTCCAGAGCTGCGCTCACTATTCTGCTGGTGCAGTCACTGTGTACATACATTACATTACTTATCCTGTACTGATCCTGAGTTATATCCTGTATTATACTCCAGAGCAGCGCTCACTATTCTGCTGGTGCAGTCACTGTGTACTGTAGAATCAGTGTTTACATGTGCAGCATTCACAATTATCTGGACTTCAGAGCTGAAATCTTTAAGCATTCCTTGCAGTCTTCTTGCTGACTAAGTATTCTGAGTACCATAGTCGTGACAGCAGATATTGTACAGTACCAATACAGGGGAAACTAACCGCCCTTCTGCATTCAGATAACCATGATTTATCTGCAGGAAGTGTCTGACAACAAGCTTGGTGACGGTTTTCATAAGCAACCAATAGAATTGTGAATGCTGCTCTGAAGTATAAGACAGGATCAGTAGACAGTAAATAATGTAGTTTATGACTGAGCTTTTAATGTGGAAATTTATTAAAAAAAATTGCAGATTAGAACTCAGTGACACACCGTCATAGCAACCATCACTTCTTAGTAATTCATAGTTTAACATAATCTTTTCCATAGAAAGTTCTTGTGTCAGATATTTCCTAATATCTTTCAATGAACACGAGCGAAAAGGTCAAGATCTAGTCATGGCTTGGCTGTGCAGCGTCCTGCCATCTGTGAGAGGGTTCCCAGTCTCTCTACAACACTCGGTTTTACTTCCTCATCTCATGTTTATATTCAGAGGCTCTAAAATGTACAGTTCTGCTGAAACAGCTGAAGTTTGTTACAATGTATCAGTGCAGGGAATCCCTTATGTGCTAAGGATACCTTCATACCTGCAGCAAAGGTTCCATTAGGGGTCAGATAGTTCACTGACAGCAAGAAGAGATCTTAAAAACAAACCTAAATCTGTATTAGAAAATTGCCAAATACCATCAGCCCTGTAAAGATTACCCCTCCCACTCTGTGACATCACTAGTCCTTTAAAGATGACCCCTCCTACTCACTGTGACATCACTACCTGTCCAAAAATGGCCCCTTCTGCTCACTAGTCCTGCTAAGATGACCCTAATTTGTTCTCACTGTGACATCACTAGCCCTCCAACGATGACCCCTCCTACTCACTGTGACATCACTAGCCCTCCAACGATGACCCCTCCTACTCACTGTGACATCACTAGCCCTCCAACGATGACCCCTCCTACTCACTGTGAAATCACTAGCCCTCCAAAAATGACCCCTCCTACTCAGTGACATCACTAGCCCTCCAACAATGACCCCTCCTACTCACTGTGACATCACTAGCCCTCCAAAGATGGCCTTAACTATGACATCACTAGCCCTCCAACGATGATCCTCACTATGACATCATTAGCATTCCAAAGATGACCCCTCCCACTCTGTGACATCACTAGCCTTTCCTTCATAGCCCTTTCCCCTCACTGCGATATCCTTTTTCCTCTCAAGATAGACTCCTTTTAAGGGGGAGAGTGTCACCAGAACCAGCATATCACCCCAGCCCTGCAGATAGATAGGTTAGTGTCACCAGAACCAGCATATCACCCCAGCCTGCAGATAGATAGGTTAGTGTCACCAGAACCAGCATATCACCCCAGCCCTGCAGATAGATAGGTTAGTGTCACCAGAACCAGCATATCACCCCAGCCTGCAGATAGATAGGTTAGTGTCACCAGTACCAGGATATCACCCCAGCCCTGCAGATAAATAGTTTTAGGATCGCCGAGATATCGTTGGAACAACAGCGTCGCCAATGCTCCAAAGACTGAAAAGGCAACACCCTTATCGCTCCAAAGAGCTCATTTGACAAACTGACTTTGTAAGATAGTAAAGATTATTATAGAATATAATGTCATATGTGTATACAGAGAAGGACCTGTCACAAAATCTAGAGTCTGCAATAACATGGCTGTCTCCTCATCATGTGACCAAGGAAATGACATCACTGTGGACATTATCCCGTGACTACTGTGTCTAATGGCACTAGCGATGTGCGCGAGTTATCTCACAAGACCTGACTCCTCACAAGGACTGACCAAGGCAGGCTAGACTACAGAAATCTGAGCCAAAATGGCAAATTTTTTCATAAATTCACCAAAACCTGAAGTTTATGATGTCATCAGTATTATTGTTTTCCACTCCCTAAAGATCTTTCATCAATTATTGATTAAATCTCATATCTACAGTTTGAGGGTTTTTTCTCTCCAGAAACTGCACCACTCTTACCCACAGACAGGGTCTGGTATTGCAGTTCATTAATTCAGTCATTTAAATTTTTTTCAGAAACAGCGCCACTCTTGTCCACAGGCTGCGAGTGGTATTGCACCCCAGCCACATTAATTACAGGGTTTCCAAGATATACCCAGGTCTTGGTCATATGATCGGAACTAGCACCCAAGTTAATTCCCTTCCTCTCCCGAGTAGTTACGGGGTTCTGGCTTTTCTGTTACAATGGTCTAGTCAGTTAACCCCCATAGTATTGGTACATATAAGAGGAGGAAGGAGGTAGGGAGGCTCGGTGCTGGTTCTAACCAGGTGACCCCAGCCCGGAAATAGCACCTGGGGAAAGTGAGTTTTAAGCACTCCCTTGATAACCCCTTTATGACTGAGGTGCAATACCATGCACAGCCTGTGGACGAGAGTGGCGCTGTTTTGGTAAAATTTCCAATGTGTATGCAAAGAGTCACTCTTTGCAGTTGTTCTCTATCTGAGCTGCAATACCACACACAGTCTGTGGTCAAAAGTGGTGCTGTTTGAAGAAAAACTGAAATGTCCATCTTTCTGAAAGGTGATATTTTTTAGGACTAGGTATAATCCAGAATATTCAGCAGCGTACAGATACTGTTACTACTGGACTAGGCGAAAAACATCTAGACATACTGATAACTTCTGGCCTAGAAGAAAAGAACATTCACTTACGGAAACCAAGACAACCGAACGGAACGGAAACCCCGCAGCGCCCCTTCATCGCCCCTCACACACCATATGAAACCTCCAAAACAATCCTTGTGGCCAGGCTGCGGAGGTTTGGTGACATCACAGGAGACAGGTCATTACCAAAACATGAGGACCTTTTCTAGTCTACACATCAAGAATGACAAGTATTCCAGAAGAAAGGCCGCACACGAGCCGGCCCAGCTAATATTTACCTTTCTGGCACTTTACGAGTTACCTACGGAATAAGGAAACCTATAGCACAGAGATGAGGTCAGGGGCCACGTAGACAGCATAGGGGCCCTGTAACAGTGTAGGGCCCCCTTGCTCTCAGCTTTGTCTAAATGTATAAAATAAGACCTGAATAGTGATTGGTTGCTATGGGTAACCAAGACCGGTAATAAATCTGCCCCACCATTTTGTTCTGATCTGTTCCATTAAGGCCTTTTTGGCTGCGACTCCGGTTGTGAGATCATAAGATCATGTTAGTGAATGGAAACGCACTAGAACCCCTAGTATGCCCTGACCGTTGAACATGGCACACTAGGGGTCACAATGTGACTCCATTCACTGACATAAGGTGACCCAGCGATCTTTGGTCGTGTGATGAGAATTGCGGCCTAAGTCGCCATATAGGTCTTATAGCTTTATTCGGCAGGTCTGTGGTTCCCTGGAGAACCCGGTGCCGCTTCTCTCGTCAGTTACTATAGAACGGAGACACCCTTCAATTAAATGGGCTTTCCCAGAACTATATGTACTGAAAGGGATTGGTGGTCATGTGTATGCAGCACCGCTACATTCACAAAGGTAACTTGGAAACACCCCATTCTCATGATCACTGGCGCTCCCAGTGGTTGTATCCCCAGCGATACTGTGAAAAAGCGACGTATGCTATGTGAAAGCCCCTTTAAGGGGGCATAGCTGGGAGGGAGGTTGGTGCGGCCTAGGTGACGGCGGGCTCCAATAAGCCACTCTGACTAGATCAGTATCTCGTGCGTTCACAAAGACTAAAACAATTCTACTAATCCATGTACGTCATAGTCATCAAATCACAGCTATTTAGGGAATGGGTTTCCCCTTTAAGATTGACTGGTGAGAGGGACACTTGGAGCAGAACAATAAACTCTTTATTAGGCATTTGTGCTGCCAATGTTTGCAAAACAATGAACAGACATGTAGGCCGGGCCCCGCGAGCGCCTCCACGCCCCGCCAAATCACTGTACGGCAGCAACGCTCCTAATGATGTCAGCCGCAGAAATAGAGAAGTCCTCAGAGCATTGTCTCAGGGGGGTGCGAGAAGACTGCAACTTAACAAGCAGCTGGAGACGGGACTCCCCAAAGAGGTCACAGCACTACAAAAGAAAACATTACTACAACTTCCAGCAGGCTCTGGTTACCGGCACACACTGGGAGTAGTAGTTTATGACAACTAGATTACGAGGGTCGAGCAAGAAGAGGGTTAAAAGGGGTTGTCAATCCTTTTTTGGCAGAAGGGCCTCGTCATGATAAGCTGATCCTTGGTTGTCCTGCTGCTGGGACCCTCAGTGATCAGCTAATCAGTGCTGGAATAAGCAGTGCTGGTATTTGGTTTTCCTACAGCACCCCAGCAGGGGAGAAAAGGTATTACAAAATTCTCAATAATATTAGTGGGCTGATCTTGTAATGTATGGACGTGTCAGGTCCTCCAGAGTGAGAGACACACTCTCGTTTACCATTTGGAAGACCACAATGGATAAAAAATTATGGGCAATGGGTTGTCAATCCCTGATCCCTGGGCGTCCTGCTACCAAGATCCTCAGTGATCGGTGCTGAAACCTGGTGGCAAGGGTGCAATTTCCCTACAGCGCCCCTGCAGGGGAGAAAAGGTATTACAAAATTCTCAAAATTAGTGGATTGACCTAGTAATGACGTGTCGGGTCCTCCAGAGTGAGATACACTCTCCATTACCAATTGGATAATAAAAATCATGGGCAAAGGGTTGTCAATCCCTTTTGCCAGAAAGGCCTCATCCTGATAAGCTGATCCCAGGGTGTCTGGCTACCGAGACCCACAGTGATCAGCTGTAATCGGTGCTGGAACCTGGTGGCCGGCGTTCAATTTCCCTACAGTGCCTCAACAGGCAAGACAGGGTATTACAATATTCTCAATTAAATCAATGGCCTAACCTAGTAATGTATGGACGTGTCGGGTCCTCCAGACACTATTAACTACCTCTTACATGTCCACAGCGATTAAAATAAATCATGGACAACAGGAATGTCCGTCTTAGAGCGCCCCCTGTGCACATTTCCATCAGTATAAAACAGTCTTTATTGACTATAGTCTACGGCCCCCACCGACCGTCCCCTGTAAAACTCACAACATGGAAATGGTTAAGGAAAAGGGCGCACTTAAAATGGGTGTTTAGTATGGAGCCCAATTTTGGATAGCAGGTGACTGGGAGGTCACTATCTGATCTGCGGATATCGAAATGTTACCCATTGTAAATGCCTATTTTCCCTGCAGTGCCACCAGGGAGCAGAACTAAGTAGTGCACGTTCCCACAAGATTCAGTGAATGAATTGCCTCCAAGCCAAACTGTTCCCCCTGAACCCTTTAGGGGGCGTTGTTGCAGTGTAACACAATTCCCATCACTAAGGAGATAATGGGAATAACATCCAAGATGGCGACACCTGGGATCACTTTTGATGTTCCGCCCATCCCTAGTGATCTCCAGCATAAAGCAAACAAGCCCAACATCTGTAGATCCCATCATATCCAGCTGCTAACTCCATCACATGACCTAGCATGACGGGGTTAAGTGCTACCCGGGGGTGGGGAGTGTACACATGCAAGTCCTAAAATAAGCAGCCCGGTCAATGTTTAGTATGTGTAGAACTACAAGTACCATCCTGCATCCCTGGAATGCTCCCAACACATTCCTCTCTTGTATGAGTAGAACTACAATCCCCAGCAGGCAGAGACTGGGTGAGCCATACTATAAGGTTACAGCTTATCGCACTGCGTACCCAGCAAACATTGACTCTGTCATAGGGTGGAGAGTCACCTGCAGGCGGGGGAACTACAATAACCAGCATCTGACGCCATCCCAAACACTGGAAGGGCCACAGAGACTTCTGCAGAACTACAAGTCTCAGCACACCCAGTCAAACCCTAGAAAAGCTGGGATACAGGGAAGGCTGTGTAAACAACCCCTATCCCTATTATGGGGGTCTACATGTAGCAGGCGCTAGTTTCTGTAGAACTACAAGTAACTGCATTCCCAGCCAGGTAAACTATAACACAGGTTTAATTAGTGCAGACCACAAGTCTCAGCAATCCCTAGGAGAGCTAGGATTCGGGGGAAGGCTGTGTAAGTAACCCTGTAGCTAGCTGTTGGGTGGTCTTACAAGTAGCAGGTGGCTTTAATCTGAAAAACTACAAGTACCTGCATGCCCAGCCAGGCACAGGGATAACTGATACACCCAGCGTAGGTGTGTTTAATGCACTGTATGAGTAGGGTGAAGGTACCAGCATGCCCGCCGCATGGCATGCTACAGAAAGTCACATCACATACTGTGGAGAGCCACAAGTTCCAGCAAACCCAGCCCGACACAGGGAGAGGTGTGTGTGTGTGTGTATGTATATATGTACTTCACTACAGCTATGTAATAGGATACAACATAACAACCTACAGTTACAATATAACATAATATACAAGAACTATAACACACGACACACGGGGGCGATAACACACGGGGGCGATAACACACGGGGGCGATAACACACGACACGATACACAGGGGCTGGACAACTATACAAGAACTATAACACACAGGTATGATATAGATATATATTTGTATAGAACTTGTGTATTATGTTATATTTTTATAGTGCCTGTGTTATTACAACTCAATACACAGGTATTATACAAATGACACACAACTACTATACAACTATAACACACCTATTTGTATAGTATCTGTGCATTGTGTGTGTTGTGTATGTGTTATATTTGTATAGTACCTGTGCATTACATGTGTTAGAGTACTTGTATGTTATATTTGTAGACTTCATGTATTATGTAATATCTGTATGTAAATAACACACATAATAAAGACTATACAAATAACACACATAATACATAAGAACAATAACACATAATACACAGACATAAGACACAATACACAGATATTATCCCACAGAACACACAATACACAACACAGTGAGCTCCCAGTGCAGCATCTCACACTCTGCAGACTTTCCCCAACTCCTCACTTACCTCCCCCACACTTGCCCACAAGGCTTACACTCACCCAGAAGATGAAGTTAAAGGCAAAGAGCAGGTATTTAATGCACTTGGTGCCTCCTTTGACGGGCATGGTGTTGGCTGTGTGTGCGGCAGAGTCCGGAGAAGTTACTAATGTGAACAGCAGTCTGTGCTCAGGGTGTGCCTGTTGCCTCACCAGTCCTGCCTTACATGCAATGCCTTACAGCCACTGCTCCAGCGCCCCCTGCCGGCGGACACTCCCACTGCTGGCTCAGGTTACGGCCACACCTACCTGGCCTGGTGTTGTTGGGAAGTTGTTCAGACTATTGTGAAGAGCCTTATTATTTACCAGGTAGAGGTGCATTCACACCCTGCAGTGAGAACTAAAAGTGCATGAAGTTTTGAGGCGGTTTTTGGTGCAGTTTCTTCACTTTGCTAGGGAAACACATTTATTTATCTCTTTCACCTGTAAAATTAAGAAGCTGCGCCATAAACTGCCTCAAAACTGTTTTATCTGATGCAATTTTCACCTGCATGGTGTGAACACACCCTTACACATTAATATTGCTTATGGGAAGCCAACATATTCCACGGCGCTGTACACACTTCCCATCTGTGGCCGCCATCTATAGGGAAATCGCCAGAGTTTCCGTAGGTATAATTGGCATGCTACGATTTCCAAAACCATGACGGTTTTGGAAATCGCTGCGTGTCTGCGGCGCATATTTTACCACAAAATGGGGACGGGATTCTCTAGAATCCCATCCACTTTGCTGTGACAGTAAAACGCTGCGTATTTTTCCACGTTGTTTACGCCACATGGGGCCCCGGCCTTAAAGAGGTATTTCCAGGGATGTCGATGACCTATGCTCAGGCCAGTGATGTCACATTCATTCTTCACATGACCTGCCTGCATCTCCCATGTACGTGAATGGGCTGAGCTGCAATACCAAACGCAGCCACTATACAATATAGGGCGCTGTGCTTGGTATTCACCCAAATTGTGTGGCACCTTCAAACAGCTAATTGGTGTCAACCCTCCCCCCCCAATCAAATATTGATGACCTATCTTAACAGTAGGAATCTTACCGGACTGGAAAACCCCTTTAAGATGGGAATACCCCTTTAAAATCAAAATTTCCAGAGAAGAAGACCATATGGCATGGAACACGCTAATGGAGAACGCCACTCTTTGTTCTGTTGGAGTCACATGTCTCTACATGATGTCATGAGCGTGCGGTGATCTAGGGTAGCCCCATAGACTTCTATGTGTGCCCTGTTGTGCATAGCCACAATACTGCCCTTTGGCCGTGTTCACACCTACATTGTTTTGTCGCGTTTTTTTAAAATGCATCTCGAAATACTAATTATATTTTTAGAACAAAAAGCCCATGTACAACAGTGTTAGATTTAGGAGCTGAGGTGCAGAAACCAACCCAAAAATGAATCCCCCATAATACTTCTAAATTGGAGGAGGTGAGAGTGGTCGGGCCACCCCTATTGGACACTGACCACCAATATTGTATGCCTTTTCATAGTCAGTGGACCTGGCTGGTGGTATAGCAGGTCTATTCAATTTGTCAAAGCTGAACTGTAGTACCAGACACGACCCATGGACAAGTGTGGTGCTGTTTATGGAAGAAGCCATGTTTTTCTAATCCTCAACCTACCCCTTGAAGGACACTGAATCTTGTGGGTTTGGCTTCACCCCCCCACCTTCCTGGTTTGGTGATCAGCTGACCTGGGACATTGCCCTTTATTATTACATCAGGTCCATTCAGATGAATGGTTGTGCATGTTATACATGGTCACGAGGAGCCCATTTTTAATGACTTTCCGCTGGTCCTCAGTGGGAGACCCTCTAGTACATCCAATGTTGGACTGACCCACCAGAATACCAGAGGATTGTCCCTTGGGTCCCTCAGAAGACACACAAATTTAAAGGGTACTTTGGTCTATTTCCCAAGATTGTTGGAAGATGGCCTCCAGAATCTGGTGGGAATCCATCTTTGATCATCGATCCTATGGAAAAGCATTACCCAGATTGACCATAGGCCTGTAACCTTGACAAGTGGGTCTCCACTATTCCTAGAAGAAAGGTCTCATGACTTACAAGATCTCATAGGTCGTGAACCGCCTAGAAGAAGTAGACCCTACTGACAAGGGATTGGTTTCAAAGATACCTCCAAATCGGGTTGTCTTCTTCATCAGCAGTGACATGTTAAAGGGGTTGACCAAGGAAAGAGAACACCTTGCTAATCGTTGGAGATCCAACCACTGGGACCACCACCAATCACGAGAACTGGGACCTGTCTGAATGGAGTGACTGAAGAAATACATATCTCCTTTAGGTAAAGGATGGGACGCTACCTTAGATTCCACACCCAGTTCATGTAGGTCCAGCGCTATGAAGAAGTCAACCTGGAAAATTGTTGTTCTTCCCAACAAAACTATGAGTCTTGAATCTTTGGAGTTTCGAAAGAAACTTGATAGGTCACAACTCAGGTGAGTTCTGGCCAATAAATACCTCTTATCTCCAGAATTCTGACCCTGTTTATTCTTAAGACATAGTTGCTACTTTTGAGGAATGCGGTCGGTCCGCCTCTACCAGGTCTGTCCAACCACTGCCAGCCATAATCCTTCATTCCTTCCACTCTCTATGTGACATAATCCAAGAATGTAACAGAAACTTTCGGAAGGTGAAATATTTACTGAAATTTGACCTCTTAAGTCCCGGGTCTTCGGGGCTTGTACCATGTTGACTGGCCACACATGATTTTCCACCACCATCTATTTACGTATCTGGCCCACCGTGTTGGACTGGCCCACCATAGTACAAGAAGATCCTCTAACATAGCTATGGTCACCCAAATTTGAAGGTTACTATGATCTATTTCCTAGGGGTTGTTGGACAAGACGATGGAGCCCCAGAATTATTTTATCTTGTAGGCCCAAGGAATCTTAGACCGACACTGGCCCTACACGTTGATGGGTCCCTCTCAACCCAAAATACCCGACCCTTGTGCCACTGGGGACATTCACTGACCTGTATATCTGCAAGAACAGAGTCGAAAAAGTTTAGTCGTACAAAAGTACCAGATCAGACTACACAGTGTCTGTTTGTAGTCTGTAACCATGGAGACGCATAGCTGTGCATGGGAGCTGTGTACGTAAAACGGGACTCCATTTTTAAAAAAGACTATTTGAAAAGTTGCTTTTTTTTTAAATTATACACGCATCGAGACAATAGAAATGAGTGCAAAATATACATACCCAGTAATAATCCATGATACTGTACATGACAGGGCAAGCAGAGGCAACGCCGCGCCAGACCAGTGAAATTACGCATCTCATTAAAGTGTATAATTAGATCTCCGGGTTTTGCAGTTACGTAATGTATATCCTGGAATATGCCTAGATTATATACATTATTAACAATCCTAGCTACTCCCCTGCCGTCATCCAAGAGCCCAAAATCTGACCCTATATCTGGGACTGAACTTGTGTGCCCCTTCCTGGCAGCTTGGATAGAACAAGCACGTTTTCTGACAGGGAAGGATCAGAACAAAGATGTCATTATGCAGCCTGCTCCAGAAAATCCTGACCTCTACGAGCTCTGCAAGGATCCGGGCTGCAGGGGCCAGTTACTGCAGATGCCAGGAGGAACTATGGGTGGAACAAACTGCCCACGAACCGGGTCACATTAATAAAAAATAGTCAGGTCTATACAGTTCAGATCCTCCTGAGTGTCATAAAATTGGCTTTTGCATCTCTGGCTCCACCCAGTGGTCAGAAGAGGATCTGCATTTTTTAAAGAAGTATTTTTGCAACTTTTTGAGGCAATTCTTAAAAAATGGGATTCAGTGGCAAGCCTGCCATGTCTAGACATATGGATAGATCCTATAGGTATAGTGTGATGCGGTGTAATGTGTACTGTAATGGGTACGGGGTTGGCGTATAAACCTTATCAAATCCTTAATTCAGTTACTATGGCCTGCTATGGGCTAATACCGTATGTCTGTGTGCCTACTTCTTCGGGAGAACACTGAGACATGTCGCATCATGGAGACATCATATGGCGGCACACTGAATATCTGCAAGTCTGTAATATGGACCTTTAGGGATCTGTAAAGTCTGATGACCCTTGTCGATACGGAGACCTCTTTTCCACACACTTGTAACCAGCATATGGGTCCAGTGGTCCAGTGTAGGACTGAGGTTCCTTGGGCCCACCAGATAAAATGATTCTGGGGCCCGCCCTCCAACATCTCATAGGAAATAGACCATAGGATCCTTTACATTTGGGAGTCTTCTGCCAGGCTATTATTGTACTAGAGCCTCGGCCCACTGGAGGATCCTCTGGTATTTGGTGGGCCGGTCTGACAATGTACGGGTCCTCTGATCCACACCTAGAGCCACGGGTCTTACTACGTAATTGGGTCCTGAAAGGGCCACAATTCACCAACACAGAATACTGGGTGTGCTGTGCGCCCTCCACAAGCATGTGACATAGGTGGGTGCTGGACCCAAAGAATGGGATTACAATAGTCTAGAATGCAGGACTATGTGGCATCGGTACACCAGTACGCCAGTCTTCAAAACTGGTCACTCTTGCAGAAGAACGTCAGTGCCAATGTCATGTGCATGGACCCTAAAAGTCAAGAAGGCTGAAGATAATCCAGAACTGACACCTGTAGGGCAAAAAAAAAAAAAACAAAATTCCCCACAGCCTTATATAACAAAGATTCCCGCATTCCATTTATCTTGCATAATACCGCCATATAGTGCTAACATATCGGTGCTGGAGACAGTCCTCTTAATACTACCATATAGTGTCCATACAATACATAGTATATAGTACCACTTGCTATTTTTAGACAGTCGTTCTATTAAATTCAGCCTACATAATACCGCCATATAGTACTAACCTATAGGTGCTGCAGACAGTCCACTTAATACTACCAAATAGTGTCCATATAATACATAGTACAGTCATGGCCAAAAGTTTTGAGAATGATACAAATATTAATTTTTACAAAGTCTACTGCTTCAGTTTTTCTAATGGCAATTTGCATATACTCCAGAATGTTATAAAGAGTGATCAGCTTAACAGCAATTACTTGCAAAGTCAATATTTGCCTAGAAAATGAACTTTATCCCCCAAAACACATTTCAACATCATTGCAGCCCTGCCTTAAAAGGACCACCTAACATCGTTTCAGTGATTGCTCCATTAACACAGGTGTGGGTGTTGATGAGGACAGGGCTGGAGATCAATCTGTCATGATTAAGTAAGAATGACACCACTGGACACTTTAAAAGGAGGCTGGTGCTTGCCATCATTGTTTCTCTTCTGTTAACCATGGTTATCTCTAAAGAAACATGTGCAGTCATCATTGCACTGCACAAAAATGGCCTAACTGGGAAGAGCATTGCAGCTAGAAAGATTGCACCTCAGTCAACACTCTATCGCATCATCAAGAACTTCAAGGAGAGAAGTTCCATTGGTGCCAAAAAGGCTCCAGGGCGCCCAAGAAAGACCAGCAAGCGGCAGGACCATCTCTTAAAAGTGTTTCAGCTGCGGGATCGGGCTACCAGCAGTGCAGAGCTTGCTGAGGAATGGCAGCAGGCAGGTGTGAGTGCATCTGCACGCACTGTGAGGCGGAGACTCTTGGAGCAAGGCCTGGTCTCAAGGAGGGCAGCAAAGAAGCCACTTCTCTCCAGAAAAAACATCAGGGACAGACTGATATTCTGCAAAAGGTACAGGGAGTGGACTGCTGAGGACTGGGGGAAAGTCATTTTCTCTGATGAATCCCCTTTTCCATTGTTTGGAACATCTGGAAAACAGCTTATTCGGAGAAGAAGAGGTGAGCGCTACCACCAGTCTTGTCTCATGCCAACTGTAAAGCATCCTGAAACCATTCATGTGTGGGGTTGATTCTCAGCCAAGGGAATCGGCTCTCTCACAGTCTTGCCTAAAAACACAGCCATGAATAAAGAATGGTACCAGAATGTCCTCCAAGAGCAACTTCTCCCAACCGTCCAAGAGCAGTTTGGCGCTCAACAATGCCTTTTCCAGCATGATGGAGCACCTTGCCATAAAGCAAAGGTGATAACTAAATGGCTCAGGGAACAAAACATAGAGATTTTGGGTCCATGGCCTGGAAACTCCCCAGATCTTAATCCCATTGAGAACTTGTGGTCAATCATCAAGAGACGGGTGGACAAACAAAAACCAACAAATTCAGACAAAATTAAAGCATTGATTCTGCAAGAATGGACTGCTATCAGTCAGGATTTGGTCCAGAAGTTGATTGAGAGCATGCCAGGGAGAATTGCAGAGGTCCTGAAGAAGAAGGGTCAACACTGCAAATATTGACTTGCTGCATTAACTCATTCTAACTGTCAATATAAGCTTCTGTTACTCATAATATGAATGCAATTCTATTTCTGTATGTGATAAAAACATCTGACAAACACACATAAAAACCAGAGGGCAGCAGATCATGTGAAAATAGAATATTTGTGTCATTCTCAAAACTTTTGGCCATGACTGTATATAGTACCACTAATTTTACACAGTTATTCTAGTCATTTCCGCCTACATAATAGTACTAATATATTGGTGCCAGAGACAGTCCACTTAATACTACCATATAGTGTCCATATAATAAGTAGTATATAGTATTGTTTGCTATTTTTAGACAGTTGTTCTAGTCATTTCAGCCTACATAATACCGTCAAATAGTACTAACCTATTGGTACTGCAGACAGCAAACTTCATACTACCATATAGTGTCCATATAATACATAGTATGTAGTACCACTTGCTATTTTTAGACAGTTCAAGTAATTATTGGCTACATAATACCGTCAAATAGTACTAACATATAGCTGCTGCAGACAGTCCACTTCCAACTACTATATAGTGCCCAAATAATATGTAGTATATAGTAGCACTTGCTATTTTTAAACAGTTGTTTTAGTCATTTCAGCCTACATAATACCACCATATAGTACTAGCCTATTGGTGCCGCAAACAGACCACTTCATACTACCATATAGTGCCCAAATAATATGTACTATATAGTCACACTTGCTATTTTTAAACAGTTGTTGAAGTCATTTCAGCCTACATAATTCCGACATATAGTACTAATATATTGGTACCCAAATACTACACCCTTAAAGAGCCTATACAATGCTTCTGTTAGACCACATCTTGTCCAATGTCACTGTCCTCTTCTTGTATGACCTGCAGTTAGGATACTCGCTATGGGCTATATTTCCCATTTCTTGCTGCCACTGTTTGTTACAAAATTTCCATGACAGGCGATAACTGCCGACATGTAAATAGAAACTATGGTGCTTCTTGCCCCCTACTGGCCATTTGTGGTAAGTGCTTGCACGACCATCTGCATGGAAAGTCGCTGTTTTCCTGTTGGCCAGTGTTAGGATTAGTGAGCACATATTTGGACACGCCAAGCCCTTGGAAGTATTTCCTTTTGAAGGATCGTTTTTGGCCTGTGTCTATCATGGTGACTGAGCCTTTCATTTCGAGGATCTTGACTTCATATCCTTTAAAAAATGCAACAACACATCATGTCTGCCCCTAGTGGCCATATCACGTAATTATTGTCGATGTTGTAATGTTTACGGTGGTGGTCATGCACCAGTGGTTGCTGTGTGGTGGTGGCCCTTTTACCGGCACTGATAGCCTTTAGTTTAAGCCCCGCCCCTGCTTAGCTGAGGAACGCCCCAAGCAGACAGAGAAACCTACATTTATGTAAATGTCACAGCAGCTTCAACGACCACATTCTTCTTATAGACCTGTGATGTCACAGCAGCTTCAACGACCACATTCTTCTTATCGACCTGTGATGTCACAGCAGCTTCAACAACCACATTCTTCTTATAGACCTGTGATGTCACAGCAGCTTCAACGACCACATTCTTCTTATAGACCTGTGATGTCACAGCAGCTTCAACGACCACATTCGTCTTATAGACCTGTGATGTCACAGCAGCTTCAACGACCACATTCTTCTTATAGACCTGTGATGTCACAGCAGCTTCAATGACCACATTCTTCTTACAGACCTGTGATGTCACACAAAAGGTCATAATCAGTCATCTATATAAAAAGTTAAGCAGTATTCTGTAACACAAGACAAACCACATCCTCTA
Organism: Leptodactylus fallax; assembly: GCA_947044405.1. NCBI lineage: Eukaryota > Metazoa > Chordata > Amphibia > Anura > Leptodactylidae > Leptodactylus > Leptodactylus fallax. The sequence continues at coordinate 3,728,722 of CAMRHE010000180.1, forward strand.
CCCGTCAGGTTTATTGCCCAATCTGTCTATACCAGAGCGCATTGCTCAAACCAGACCTTACACCCATATATCTAAACTGGGAGTTTTGACATATCTAAGTACGTACCAATCTGTTTACAAACATTATTCAAATTTTTTTCAAAAATTCTTTAAAACATCTTTTTTAAATGTATGTACACAGTGACTGCACCAGCAGAATAGTGAGTGCAGCTCTGGAGTATAATACAGGATGTAACTCAGGATCAGTTCAGGATAAGTAATGTATCGTATGTACACAGTGACTGTACCAGCAGAATAGTGAGTGCAGCTCTGGGGTATAATACAGGATGTAACTCAGGATAAGTAATGTAATGTATGTACACAGTGACTACACCAGCAGAATAGTGAGTGCAGCTCTGGGGTATAATACAGGATGTAACTCAGGATCAGTACAGGATAAGTAATGTAATGTATGTACACAGTGACTGTACCAGCAGAATAGTGAGCGCAGCTCTGGAGTATAATACAGGATGTAACTCAGGATCAGTACAGGATAAGTAATGTAATGTATGTACACAGTGACTGCCCCAGCAGAATAGTGAGTGCAGCTCTGGAGTATAATACAGGATGTAACTCAGGATCAGTACAGGATAAATAATGTAATGTATGTACACAGTGACTGTACCAGCAGAATAGTGAGTGCAGCTCTGGAGTATAATACAGGATGTAACTCAGGATCAGTACAGGATAAGTAATGTAATGTATGTACACAGTGACTGCACCAGCAGAATAGTGAGTGCAGCTCTGGGGTATAATACAGGATGTAACTCAGGATCAGTACAGGATAAGTAATGTAATGTATGTACACAGTGACTGCACCAGCAGAATAGTGAGTGCAGCTCTGGAGTATAATACAGGACGTAACTCAGGATCAGTACAGGATAAGTATTGTACACGGTCCCCATACTTTGTCTTTCGCAGGTGTAACAGTATATGTTCATAGTCTTGCTGGTACATGTTGTAAGATCAGCAACCTACAATGCCACAGGAACTTTGAACATCGATTTGACTGTGCCTGGAGAATAAAAATATTGGAGGTTGCTTTGGCCATGTTTGGAGAAGAGAGATGTTGGGGTGTCCTTTGAATGTCTCTTTGGCAGTGTCTGGAGAAAAATATTGGTGCTTTGATTGTTGCTTTGGCTGTGTCTGGAGAATAAGGATACTCATGGTCACCAGATTATTGGCGAGTGCTTTGCCTGTGTCTGGAGAAGAAGAATATCAAGAACTGCTTTGAATGTCGCTTTTGCTGTGTCTAGAGCAGTGTAATGCTGGAGGTTACTTTAACTGTATCTGGAAAAGAAGAATGTCAGGGAGTGCTTTAAATGTTGCTTTGGCTGTGCCTGGAGAAGAAGCATATCAGAAAGTGCTTTGAATGTTGCTTTGGCGGTGTCTGGAGTAGAAGAATGTCACTGTTCTTTGAATGTTGCTTTGGCTGTATTTGGAGAATAAAATGTCAGAAAGTGTTTTGAATGTCGCTTTGGCAGTGACATGAGAAGAAGGCATGTTGTAGCTCAAGATATGTCAGACCAAGTCCTAGCAGCCACTCATTACATTGCCATTGTGGATGAAGAAAGGAGCGGCTAAACCGGCATGTGGCTATAGATAAGTACTAGTAGTACAATGGGAACCTGTGAAGGTCATGGGGCCCTGCTTGTAATTTGCATGTAATTGATTGGGAATCTGAAGTTGTCTGGAGGTCACCATTATCTGCTTGTTAAAGAACACTTGGCTTGCCAGAAATAATATGAATCAGTACGGCAGGGCGGCCATGCATCCTGCAGATAGTTCTTATATAGTTCATAGACTACATAAACATTGTCACGCTACATCCCATCTAACCAGGAAAAAAACAACCATGAGCCAAAATAACCACTAGGCTGCTGAGGTAAGTGCCGTGTGGCCAGAGCGTAAAATGCCAATTACAATTTCTAAATAATTATATCATATAATGTAGAACTCCTATAATCCAGAATACATAATCCCATTTCTTTCCTCTTGTTGGATGTATCCCAAAACAGAAATAACCATAAAATTATATCATTTCACAGCAGGCTGGAAACCGAGACAGTTTTCTTTCAAGTGTGGTTTGCTGCACTGACATCTAGAGGACAGTATAAGAATTGCAATATGTAATATCTAATTAGTTTTATCAAACATTTCTAAGTGTGAATAGGGAAGAAGGTCGGAGATTAATCTTACCATCCTACTTATTTTAGCAACTACTACCCCCCTCCGTCAGGTAACCAGTTGTCTGTGGCCGGACAGCTATAGTAAATATCAAAAATCCTCGTATAGAACAAGTATTTCTGGATCATTGTTGACGTCTAAACATATCGTCTATATGAAAGTTTGTTGGCACACAAACTATACAGGGAATTGGTTGACATGTAGACAGAGCGCGGGGACGGGGCCGATGACGTCACGTTATTTATTGGCAAACAGACGTATTCCTAGGACAGAGGCAGCTGAGAGATACACGCTGTATCTAGAGCAGTCTGCCCTGGCTGTCACACATATTTAGGAACATCCCATGTGGCTATATGGATAGTAAAGGGTGCCTAGTGGGTAAAGATGAGCCAACCAGTTTGTGGCAAACCAGGTTCAATAAGAATTTTCTAAAAATTGTGGGTTGATTATTAGTTTGAGACCACCGCAAAATGGCGACTAGACATGCACAGTCGGCTGTTCTGTTGACCATTTTGTGGTGGTCTTGTATAAGGACAGGAGTGAAGAGGAGGAGACGCGTCAGGAGCAGAAGAGAGAGGCGGCCCTGGAAACACCCCCTGTGCTTTCTGAAGACTAATTTGCATAACGAAGAAAGAAGACAAAACTCAAAAACGGCGGCGCAGATCTGAAAAATAAAGGTAGGAGAAGAGTAGCCTTTCTAAAAGCTATTCCGACGTGCTGTTAGTTTTTTTTTAAGGGTTTTTCTGTTTTTACAATATTAACCTGCAGTACCTGGTCTGGCCACTATCTGGAGAACAGAGCTGCTTGCTTCTCGTTCTATTCTCTTTGGGAAAAATTTATGAAGACTGGCATTTATAACACCAGTCTTCATAACCACTGAGAAGGTGGAGGGTGTGCCTCCTTTATGACAAGGGGATGACCCTCCTCCGGGTCATGCATCTAGAGGGAAATCTATGCCAGATCATAGCATCATTTACCCTCACCACTTTCCCAAAAAGAAAAAGTTTCAAATTTTTTATGCAAAAAAAAAATAGTAACTTTTTAGGCAATGGGTGTTATGGAACTGGAAAACCCCTTTAACATTCATCTGGTGGCTTATAGATGTAAACACAGAGAACTGGCTTAGCCGGATGGGTGACGTTCCTTGTGAGCGGCGGTCTACCGTAAAATGGCCGATCAGACGATAGTGAAATAGAAAAGCGTAACAGTACAGAAGTCAAGGTCAAGAGTAAATCAACACCGAGGCCATTACATTATCAGCCTCGCTCCGGGAACCTTCATAGTCCGGGCTTTTTGGGTAATTTCATTTAAGGAGAATTTTTTTTTACAGTATAAAAAGTTCTTTAACTCCTTAAGTTCCAGAACCACATTTTACATTTTGTCTCTGTCCATTTTCATATATTTTTATATGTTCTTGTTCTTTTATCATGTAGTTTATAATAAAGGGTACCGGACCTTCTAGATAACATTTCAGGATAAGCTGTGATATGTCCGATCATAGCAGTTTCTCCTCCGCAGGCTCCATCTCTGATTCATGGCTGTCCCTGCGCTGGTGGGTGGAGAGTAGTAGTTATAGTCTCCTTTTCTTCTCTATATGGCCCAGACCACCATGACGACTCATTTGTACCATATCTGTACACACAAGCTTCTCATCCCCTATCGGTGCCCCACATAGTAATTGTGCCCCCTTTTGTCCCACAGCCTCCCCATAGAATCCCTCTTTCACTATATGCTGCTATTTTTGAAATTCCAGGGTTAATCTTTTCCTTTCTGACAGTGGAAGGCTGTGTATCATAAATCTTCTCGCTCCAGTGCACCAGAGGGCAGGGGGAATAAATTTACCATGCACAGACTGTGGCCATCAAAAAAAAAAAAATCAGAAAGGAGATCAAAGAAGTTTATCCAGCCCTAGTGTGCTGTGGGCCCGGGTGGATTAAGGGCCCACCCCGACCTCTGCAACCCCTATTGTAACATACTCCGCATGTCTATCTGCTTCCCTCTAAGGCTGATTTCCTTCTTCCACGATGGTCTGGGTTGGTTTGAGACAATTTGGGACATGTGGCCTCAGATGGACCATGTTACCCACAAAAGGCTGACCCTTAGAGTGGAAATAAAGAGGGGGAGATATAATAAAAACAGACGAATATGGAATACAGAAATAATACAATAATAGTAATATGAAGAATATTTTAGATTTTTTAACCCTTTCTACTATTGATACTTTTTAGTGTTACTATAAGATTTGCTGAGACCAGAATCACAGACTGGACATCACTCGAGCGAGACATGGCACAGCAAGTATAAAGCTTCCCCTTTAATACTTCTTCATTTTTGTTTATTTTTGTAGAAACTTCCTGCTTCTAGTCTGAGAAGACCCAATTCATTAGAAATCAGCTTTACCCTGAATAACAGGAAGAAGAATCCGTTAACGCAATAAAAAACGATTTTGGTGATATCATCGATAAACCTAAAGATAAACAGAACATGACACAATCTGGGGAAGAACTACGAGTAGTCATATCTATATCTTGCCCTCAGTGACACCAACATCTAATCTTCACTATATTTTACTTGTTAGAGCTGCATTATTTACTTCAGAGCTGTACTTCCTACTAGAACTATAGACAATAGCCATAGACAGGCATTTTAGTTGGTTATAGAAACCTGGATTCCATCATTTCAATGTGTGGTGAAGCATCTGCAGAGTTGTGATAGGAGTTGTGATAGGCCTGTCTGAGAAGATATGTCTTTAGTTTGCGCTTGAAGCTGTGGAAATTGGGGGTTAATCTAATAGTCCGGGATAGAGCATTCCAGAGAAGTGGTGCAACTCGGGAGAAGTCTTGTATACGAGCGTGGGAGGTTCTGATAATAGAGGATGTTAGTCTTAGGTCATTGAGTGAACAGAGAGTACGGGTTGGACGATAGACAGAGATGAGAGAGGAAATGTAGGGAGGTGCAGCATTATGGAGAGCCTTGTGGATGAGGGGGATAAGTTTATATTGTATTCTGTATTGAATAGGCAGCCAATGTAGTGACCGGCACAGACCGGAGGCCTCGCTGTAGCGTCTAGACTGATAGATGAGCCTGGCCGCCGCATTCAGAATAGATTGTAGAGGGGAGAGTTTAGTAAGGGGAAGACCGAATAGTAAGGAGTTACAGTAGTCAAGGCGAGAGTGAATCAGGGCAACAATAAGTGTCTTTAGTGTATTTGTGGTAAGGAAAGGGCGGATTCTGGAGATGTTTTTGAGGTGGAGATGACATGAGCGTGCGAGTGATTGGATATGGGGGGTGAAGGAAAGGTCTGAGTCAAACAAAACCCCGAGGCAGCGGGCATACTGCCTAGGAGATATGGTAAGGCCGGAGACTGCAATGGAGATATCAGGGACAGATCTATTAGATGGTGGAAACAGCAGTAGTTCAGTCTTTGAGAGATTCAGTTTCAGATAGAGCGAAGACATGATATTAGAGACAGCAGAGAGGCAGTCACTGGTGTTTTGTATTAGTGCAGGGGTGATGTCACGGGATGACGTATATAATTGGGTGTCATCAGCATAAAGATGGTACCGGAAGCCAAATCTAGTGATGGTTTGTCCACTGGGGGCCGTGAAGAGGGAGAAGAGGAGGGGGTCTAGGACCGAGCCCTGAGGAACCCCAACAGCAAGGGGAAGAGGAGAAGAAACAGAGCCCGCAAATGATACACAGAAAGTGCAGACAGAGAGATATTATTATTATCACTATTATTATTTTTACTATTGTTATATTATTAATTTTTTGGAATAATTATTATTCTTATTACTATTATTATTGTTATATTATTGTATTACTATTATATTTACTATTATTATTATTATTATTATTATTATTACTATTATTATCATTAATATTGATTTTTTGTTGTTGCTAGAAATGCAGCTAAACCAGCCTCAATGCATTGGCCATTGGGGGGCGCCATTTTACATGTCACAATCTGTTTCAATTTGCACCAATAAACATAACTAACACTCCTGACCTCTAGGACCCTGAAGGTCAAAGAATACATAGAAAGTAAAAAATAAAATAAATAATAATAAAGCAAAACTTTCCTTGGTGGATCAATCTCATGATTAAAATTAGGAGCGCCTGCACAGGTAATCTGAGGATAAACTAAGCTAAAGAATCTTAGGAATCTCTGTATTTTGGCCTGACGTTACAGCTCATAACAAATTACAACAAACAGCAAATGTGAATATGAGTCCATCAGGTGTGGGCCTGTTATACCTTTCCCTACCAGAGGTGGCAGTGTTGTACAGATTTATAGAAAACAGGCACAAGATAGGCTTTACAAACTTCATACAATATGATTGATTTTAACTGCCTGGCGATCAAATGATCAGAGGGTCTGGCTTCAGAAAATCTTGTTAACTGTTAAAGGGAGTCACCAGACCCGGCATGTTAACCCAGATAGATAGGTTACCTGAATCCTATAGTTTGTTCCCCTTGTGAATCGCTGCCTCCGTCGACAAGATATTGCTGTTCTTGTCAATACGCTTTTTGGAGCAATGAGGGCGTTCCCTACTTTCAGAAAATATTCTAATTAATCTCACTTGTTTTTTTCACTTGTCACATAAGATCCTGTAAGTCAAGGATGACATAAACTAAGAATTTCCTGGACAAATGGAGTTAAGATCTTAGTTAAGATCTTAGGACTCTTTTAACCTTACATTTCGGTTCTTTCCTTATGACGTGTATTTTGTCCCATACTTGTCCTGGTCTTCAATACATTGTGTGTATTTTACAATTCCTTTAAGCCCCACCCCTTTTTGACACTTTTTAAAATATAAATTATGTAACTTTTTGGGTTCATTTTTGGGTTCATGTGCAATCTTTTTGGAGCAATATCATATTATTAAATTGAGTTCTAAGCCTATATCTATAGCCAGGCTGATCTACGGATTCATTCCCAAACATGAAAACTTCCAGAACAGGGAGAGATCGAGGCCGTGTTCACAACCTCCTGGAAGCTCAGTGAGATTCTCTTACAGATTCCTCCAAAAATGGCAGAAAAAATAGCTCAGTCTGTAAAATGATGAGAACCCGACAGACCCAACTATACACTCATTGACAAAAAAACATAACGTACCCAGATAGAAATGACGGATTGCTGCAAAACTCGGCATACATTTATTTCTCATGCAGATATGTAAATATATGCCCTATAAAAAGACTCTCAGAGGCTACTTTTGGGTAGTGTACCTGTTGGTGAGAGATCGCTGGCTGCTAGCTACGATTCCACAACACACTTAAAGACATTTTGCCAAGAGGGGGACTGAGAGAAGTAAGATGGTCATTTTGACGAAGTGCCTGGCATCTACACCGTTCTGACCAAGCTGTTCGGAGGTCAGGGATGAACAGGCTCCGGATGGCCTAGATAGACCACCATTAGAGAGGAACATTTGATCAGCCTGAGAAGCTCCCACAGTGTCCTTGTCCACCATTCAGACACAGGGGGCGCCGTCCTTACACCCCCTGTCTCTACAGCCATAACTAAAGAAAACATGGAAGCTTACCATATACTAAGTAATAAAACTCTATGCAGTAAATTCCAGCCTACTGCTACACCGCCATCTTTGCCTGTGCTACATGTGACTTGGCCAAAAGTTGCCCTGGGGTGAGGAATAAGGAAGAGCCTGCGGAGGGAAGTGAATGCTGCCCTGCTATGGGGCTTTATGAAATCTATGTACCCCCCTCCCCATCCTGGCTCAGTCTTCTAGGCTTGTTATATCCTTGTAGTACAGGATTTGGGTTGAAGTAGCTGCATGGAAACACTTTACATGTATTCTCCAGTTACATAAGTATTCGATGGCTATCATACAATGGTGGCGTCCATATTACGTGACATCTCATTCATGCAGAGTTGTGTTTCTTCCCTGGGGAAATACTTGGTGGGTGACTCTGGGATTATTGTTCAGGTTATTGTTTGATAAGTGATTCTTGTTTAGACTATACAGTATATGCATAGACCATGGGATCGACATTCTCTACCGTAGTCTCCTTCCTTTTTTTATTTTATATTTCCATATCCCATATATTAACCATAAAAGTAAATGGGTATAACATGACACAAAAGCAAAAGCTGAAACCCAGCTACTCTCCACCCTACATCAAATGGGGTATCCATGGTGTCTTCTGGCTGCCACGCTTAGGGCGTGTCCGAGTGTGCACCCGAGTTGGGGGTTGAGTTCATCACGGAATGCAGTCGGATGACACTTGTAGTACGTTCCATGATGCATTTACGTCTATTGCGTTCTGAAAACATGAAACAGGATAGGACCTGCTCTATAATCATCCGTGTTATTGGAACGGAATGGATCAGGAAACCCATAGATATGAAGGCATCAAGGAATGTACTACGAGTGTCATCCGACTGTATTCGGCCCCCAACTCGGTCATGTGCATAGACCTTTACAGCCTGACTGTAGGCACAGGTTTATGACCCACCTGGGAATCTATTCTGGGATCTGAAGAGCAGCCATAGATCCCACTGATTGGCAGAGATCATGTAGGTGGGGATTTGGGCGTGGTCACACTATGCTAGGTTTAGGCCTACTTCACATAGGCGTATTCAGTCCATGAAATATGGACCGTATGTCTTCCGTATTTCCCGCAATGACCACTAAGAAGCTGTCTATGTCTCCTCAATGTGAGAGATTCTTGTCCCTAACCCACTCATTGCCTCCCACTAAGCCAGCCAATTCACTTTGCTCTGTACTGATGAAGGACAACAATCCGGAAACAGCGCTGTATGCAGATAAGTGAAATTGGCTTGGCAAGATCCCTTTGCTGTCTTAAGGCTCGGTGAGTCAAAAGCAAATTGAGGATCTGTTACATCCAATAGAGGGCGCATGAGCTCCCCAGCTCCTTTCCCATAATGCCTTGTGATATGTAGATGCTAAGTAGAGGGCGAAAGGCAATTAAAATCTCTACACACCTTCACTGGTGCTCTCCTCAATGTGAGAGATTCTTGTCCCTAACCCACTCATTGCCTCCCACTAAGCCAGCCAATTCACTTTGCTCTGTACTGATGAAGGACAACAATCCGGAAACAGCGCTGTATGCAGATAAGTGAAATTGGCTTGGCTAAGATCCCTTTGCTGTCTTAAGGCTCGGTGAGTCAAAAGCAAATTGAGGATCTGTTACATCCAATAGAGGGCGCATGAGCTCCCCAGCTCCTTTCCCATAATGCCTTGTGATATGTAGATGCTAAGTAGAGGGCGAAAGGCAATTAAAATCTCTACACACCTTCACTGGTGCTCTCCTCAATGTGAGAGATTCTTGTCCCTAACCCACTCATTGCCTCCCACTAAGCCAGCCAATTCACTTTGCTCTGTACTGATGAAGGACAACAATCCGGAAACAGCGCTGTATGCAGATAAGTGAAATTGGCTTGGCTAAGATCCCTTTGCTGTCTTAAGGCTCGGTGAGTCAAAAGCAAATTGAGGATCTGTTACATCCAATAGAGGGCGCATGAGCTCCCCAGCTCCTTTCCCATAATGCCTTGTGATATGTAGATGCTAAGTAGAGGGCGAAAGGCAATTAAAATCTCTACACACCTTCACTGGTGCTCTCCTCAATGTGAGAGATTCTTGTCCCTAACCCACTCATTGCCTCCCACTAAGCCAGCCAATTCACTTTGCTCTGTACTGATGAAGGACAACAATCCGGAAACAGCGCTGTATGCAGATAAGTGAAATTGGCTTGGCTAAGATCCCTTTTGCTGTCTTAAGGCTCGGTGAGTCAAAAGCAAATTGAGGATCTGTTACATCCAATAGAGGGCGCATGAGCTCCCCAGCTCCTTTCCCATAATGCCTTGTGATATGTAGATGCTAAGTAGAGGGCGAAAGGCAATTAAAATCTCTACACACCTTCACTGGTGCTCTCCTCAATGTGAGAGATTCTTGTCCCTAACCCACTCATTGCCTCCCACTAAGCCAGCCAATTCACTTTGCTCTGTACTGATGAAGGACAACAATCCGGAAACAGCGCTGTATGCAGATAAGTGAAATTGGCTTGGCTAAGATCCCCTTTGCTGTCTTAAGGCTCGGTGAGTCAAAAGCAAATTGAGGATCTGTTACATCCAATAGAGGGCGCATGAGCTCCCCAGCTCCTTTCCCATAATGCCTTGTGATATGTAGATGCTAAGTAGAGGGCGAAAGGCAATTAAAATCTCTACACACCTTCACTGGTGCTCTCCTCAATGTGAGAGATTCTTGTCCCTAACCCACTCATTGCCTCCCACTAAGCCAGCCAATTCACTTTGCTCTGTACTGATGAAGGACAACAATCCGGAAACAGCGCTGTATGCAGATAAGTGAAATTGGCTTGGCTAAGATCCCTTTGCTGTCTTAAGGCTCGGTGAGTCAAAAGCAAATTGAGGATCTGTTACATCCAATAGAGGGCGCATGAGCTCCCCAGCTCCTTTCCCATAATGCCTTGTGAGATATAGGGACTCCTAGTGTCACAGATCCCTGCTTAGGCCTCATTCACATGGCTGAGTGTCCTGATGTGGGGCCGAGTTTGCAGCAGAATGCAGTTGGATGATGCTTGGAATGGTATCCGAGTGTATTGTGTGATGTTCTTACCTCTATGAGGGATTCCGATCCATTCTGTTCTGGCGACATAATCTATAATCATCCGTGTCATCGGAACAGATCGGATCGGAAGTTCCCAAAGAGGTGAATGCATCACAGAGTATCGTACAACTGCATTCATCTCAGCCCCACATCAGAAGCGCACTCAGCCATGTGTATGGGGCCTTAATGTTCGGTCCAGGAAATATGGTCGACATATGGTTCGTATCTCAAGGACTGAACATGACTGCGTAAAAAATTATAACAAAATGGTAAGATAAAAGGTGAAAAAATATTTTAAAAATTTCATATAAAAACACAACAGTGCTGTCCCAATGTGGGCACCCAACTAACATGTCTCCTTTATACCAGAACTGATATACTTTACATACATCACAGGACTCTACTAGTAACTTCAGGACCCGAACATATGACCACAGGTCCTGCTAAATGCACACAATGCCATGTGGCCACTAGGAGGCAGCATAGCACAGACGTGTTAAACTACAAAATAATCACATATCAGCAAATGAAGAGTTAATTAGTCATAACCGATAAAACGGTAACATAACTCTTGGTAACCGTCCCTATAGAAAGAAGCTGCGGGCACAAAAATCACAATATCGCCACATCAACATGTCTATATAATTCTCCACAAAGGGGTTGTGATGGCTTCTAAAAACATGGCTGCTGTGTTTCAAAAACAGCGCCACAGCTGTGCACAGGTTGTGTATGGTATTGCAGCTTAGCCCCAACCACTTCAATGGATCTGGGCTGCAATACCGTACATAACCTGTAGGGAGATTTGTTCTTTTGTGAAAACCTTAGCAATGTGTGGTAAAATTGTTTGTCATTAACAGAAGTGACAGGAATCGCAATCTAATAAATGAGACCAATTTTATATGTTTCCTCCTGAGCACAGAACAATGGTGAGTCTGTTTCTATAAAACCCCTGTGACATGGATGCTGGGCTGACTTTCCTGTAACATGCAACACAGCTGGGGAAGTCACCGGCAGGAATTCTGGACGTGGCCTAGAGAACAATTTACTGGCGTTAAACCAGAAACCCCCCGGACGCTGCATGGAATAATAATAAGCACATTTTATTTTTATTTTTTTGGTTTATACCATACTTAATATATAGATTTTCTTCCTTTTTGTAAAAACTTTTCACTATATTTTTTTCTGTCATTTGAATGTTTTGTGCTTTTTCTTTCTTTTTCTTCCCTTCCTTCAGTCCCTCTTCTTTTCTTCTCTCCTTCCATCCTTCTTTCAATCTCTCTTTTATTTCCTTCTTTCCTTCCATCCTTCTTGTGATCTCTCTTTATTTCCTTCTTTCCTTCCATGCTTCTTTCCATCTCTCTTTATTTCCTTATTTTTATCTTTTTTTAATTGCCTTTTCTTCCATCCTTCTTTTGATCTTTTATTTCCTTCTTTCCTTCCATGCTTCTTTTAATCTCTCTTTTATTGCCTTCTTGTCTTCCATCCTTCTTTTGAGCTTTCTTTTATTTCCTTTTTTCTTTCAATCCTTCTTTAGAGGTCTCTTTTATTTCCTTCCAACTTTTTTTAATATCTATTTTATTTCCTTCTTTCCTTCTTCCATCCCTTTTTCAGTCTCTCTTTTATTTTGTTCTTTCCTTCCATCCTTCTTTTGATTTATTTCCTTCTTTCCTTCCATCCTTCTTTTGATTTATTTTCTTCTTTCCTTCCATCCTTCTTTTGATTTATTTTCTTCTTTCCTTCCATCCTTCTTTTGATTTATTTTCTTCTTTCCTTCCATCCTTCTTTTGATTTATTTTCTTCTTTCCTTCCATCCTTCTTTTGATTTATTTTCTTCTATCCTTCCATCCTTCTTTCTATCTTTCTTTTAGTTCCTTGTTAGCTCCTTTGCTGGAGCCATAATGGAGACCATGTTGGTTTCTGAATTGAATCACGTCTGCCTCGGGGACTTTCTTAGTAGTTACTGATATCAGAACACTTTGTAGCCTTCCCTAAAGAATTGTTCTGAAGAAACGGAGGAAACGCCGGATGTAATCGCAGGTGTGGATGAGATTAACTTAATTGTACTCAGGTAACAGGAAACAATTAATTCTACAAATGAACTTTGTGATTGTTCTAGAATAAATGTTAAGAAGTTATAAAAATGTCATTGTTATGTACTTAGTGCTCTTGTGGCAAATATTACAGTAAATTTAGGTCCAGGATTCTGCAGTGACTCTCTCTCTGGATCACAAGGGCCCCTGGAGTGCTTATCTACCTTTGGATCAGTGGGCTGTCCAGGTCCTCAACACCCAAGTCCAGGTCCTCAACACCCAAGTCCAGGTCCTCAACACCCAGGCTGTTGTATATATATGGAGATCCTGGAGACTCTAGGACCATGGAGTTCACATTTAATTGTATAATAGACAATATAATTTTAGACTAGATGGTCAATTTGGGCACATTTTTCAGCACTTTGTGTCTAAACCACACCTCTTTTTCAATAAGCCACACCCCTTTTCTGATAAGTCATGCCCCCCTTTTTGGACAAGATGCAGGAAGTGGCTAAACAGTTAATAAACATTGTGTAAGGCATGTATGGCAGTTTTGGGAGTAAATTACCCCAGAATTCTGGTGCATTTTTATTACCAAATGTGCCCTAATGTGTGCTGTGTATGAAATAGAGTCAGTGACAGTCCAGTTTACAGATGTATAGTGTATATAAACCATATACACTATATATATATCCTCCAATTTAGAGTTACAAACCATAAGGATAGAAGAAAAAAAAATCAATAAAAAAAAAAAAATCAATAAAAAATACACATAAAATCCCTATCCCAAAAACCACTGCACCCCTGCCAATCCACACAGCAGAATTTTTGCACCCCGGAATCCACAACAAAAATTCCGTCTCCCATTCATTCCAATGGGAGGCAGACGCTTCATTTACCACCAGATGAAAAAAATCAGCGTATGGACAAAACAAGCGTCCTGCCCGATCTTCCGGCAGATTCCACCCAAAGATCCCATTGAAGTGAACGGGAATAGGAAGCCTTTGTGCCACTGGCAGGAAGATTTCTCTAATGGAGTTTGCATGTCAGATCCAATAGCAAAATCCGCTTTAGCTCTGATGAGTTATCCACAGTAAACAATGACAAATAAAATAAAAATTCTATTTCAGGGTAACAATATAGAAATTTAACAAGAATGTAAAAAAAAAAAAGCATGTATGTAAAACTTAATATACCTCTACCTCATAGATTGTAAGCTCTTGTGAGCAGGGCCCTCAGTCCCAGTGTGTGAATTGAATATTTCTTTGTAATGTATCTTTTTGTCAGTACTTGAACCCTACAAGTTGTACAGGGCTGCGGAATAGGTTGACGCTATATAAATAAAATGTATTATTATTATGTAGTGCACCACAGAGGCGTAATTTATACTGACCAACAGTAGCGCTGTCTGGGAAAACAGTGTGAGAGTGAGGCAATGCCCCTATTAATGGGTTCCCACTCCCTTTGGGGGCATGGCACACACAAATGTTTGGCCATGCCCCTTTATCAGGGTGTGACCAGAACCTAAAGTGCACACGTCTCATGTAAACTAACGGAGTCCTCCAGGTGTCGGAGCTTTCTGCCAAGCCCACTCTTCCCAGACTTTGTTTTAGGACCCTCCTGGATGTTCTGGGAGAATTGGCAGACATGGCGCAACATGGCGGGGCCCCAGTGCAAATATATCACAGAGGGGGCTTTGTGTTATCTCTCATCAGGACCCAAATGCAACTGCTTCGTCTGCAACGCCTCTAGCTAGGCTGCTGCAGACCACAGTAAAGGACCCTTTTTTATTGGGTCGGATTTGTAAACCATTGTTTGAGAAACTTGCAGAAAGTCTTAGAGACGTTTTCCATTTCTTATAACTTCTTTTAAGTGGTATTATGGGAATGAAAGAGTCTGCACTAGAGATAACAACAGTGGAATATTTACCTTGTATGTCTGCCAAGTACTGCGAGCATGCTGCTGGCCGCCCTACATTATGACTACTTGTGAGGGTCCAGGCCTGACAAAAAGCCAATAAAGTAAATGTTAGCAGTGTACAGGAACTATAGGCGGAGGTGTCATGAAATGGCCTAAAGGTCATCAGTCTAGCAGTGATCAGTCACACACCACATGTACGGTTTTACATTGTACTGTAGCGGCACGTCATTTAAAGGGGTATTTCCACCTCAGCCATTTATGGCATAAAAAGACTGAGCTGAGAGGTGACTGTACATGTGCACCATGTTCTCCTTTCACTTCTATGGAGTCTCGGAAAAAATGGAGCAATGTCAATGTCCTCCTCACTAGGCCAGGGTCAATGGTATACACCATTTGGTTTCTGTGGGGCCCTTGGAGTGAGAGAGGGCATTGCTCTGTCTAGCCTCATTCCCTTTACTACTAGGCTGTAAAAACCTGCGTAGAGCCCACATCATAGGTGGGAACTCTGGTACAGATTTTCATTTGGCTTCAAGTTATGCTCTCCTTGATCTTGGGAGTTATTTGGGGGTATGACCAAACACCGTCAACCACCTCGGCCGCTGAAGACAGTCGACTCCTGCCCCTCACCTCGCAACAATGCTGAAACCTTCCTTCCCCGATCTCTGTCACCACTCTCAGAAGTCCCAATGGAGGAGAGCTGTAGGGCTTATGGAAAATAAGTACCACCCTTCTAGACAACCAGATGTCAGCCAAGCACTCCAAGACAACAGTTATTCCTCCGACCCCCTTATACACATGCTTGGCCAAACATACAGATGTTCTGAATGAGAGAGAAGAGAACTTATCGGACATACTGACTTCAACATGCCTGATCCCTCTTTTCCCTCAACATCTGCCATCTGGGGAAAGTTGGGACACCCCATACACATTGGATGGTAACAGTTCTGCCGAAGATGGTGACATTAATCTAAAAGGTATGGCCACCTTAAAACACTTCCTACCGATTGTCCATGTCCTCTTTGGACATATCAAGACCTCCGGAACGAAAGAAGCTGTTTGTACCTGATCTTTGCTTTGGGTAATAGATGAGGGTCCTGACTTTAATATTCCAGCTCCAAAATAGGATTTCTAGTCCAGACAACTCCTTTAAAGAACATGTTTCAAGATTTGGCTCTATTAGATACGTTTTTCAGATCTGCTCTCTACTCGGTTCCTACTGTATTTGCTATCACTTGTTTGTGTTTGTCCATCTGCTTGTATTGGCGGAGTTCCCAGAAGTAATTACATTTCCTGTCACTTCTGATATCCCCGGCCTGTCTGACAGCATCTGCCTGTAGTCTTGTATCTTTATGGATGACTAAGATCCATAATTGTAAAATTTAGCAAGGTCTTATCTTAAAAACACATAAATGTACAGTAATAAGAACTCCACAGGTAAGTCCACAAGTCGTCACCCCGGGTAGATATTTGGGTCGTCCCAGGTAATTGTAAAGAGAAAGCTCAGGACAGCGCTGATGGGAAGAAGATAAAATTATATTATTATTACTTTCTTTAGACCCACATATTAAAAACCTGGAATATTCCTGGAGAATCGCGCTTTGTGGTTTATAATCATCAAAACTTGCTTAAACGTTTTTTTTCCCCCATGAACATAACCATATCTAAATTTGTAGACCATTAAAAATTAAACATTTTTGCAAATATAAATAATTTAACCATCTTAGTGGTTGGTTGATTGGTCAGAAACTCAGCTATGATGTCCTTATTGTGTCCGGGTTATCTTCTCATACATGTAGTGTCCTCCGATAACCAGCCGAGTCCTATTGTGGTGGGTATCTTCCCTTACATGTAGTGTCCTCCTGATAACCAGCCATGATGTCCTTATTGTGGTCGGGTTATCTTCTCATACATGTAGTGTCCTCCTGATAACCAGCCATGATGTCCTTATTGTGGTCGGGTTATCTTCTCATACATGTAGTGTCCCTCCTGATAACCAGCCATGATGTCCTTATTATAGTCGGGTTATCTTCTCATACATGTAGTGTCCTCCTGATAACCAGCCATGATGTCCTTATTGTGGTCGGGTTATCTTCTCATACATGTAGTGTCCCTCCAGATAACCAGCCATGATGTCCTTATTATAGTCGGGTTATCTTCTCATACATGTAGTGTCCTCCTGATAACCAGCCATGATGTCCTTATTGTGGTCAGGTTATCTTCTCATATATGTAATGTCCCTCCTGATAACCAGCCATGATGTCCTTATTGTGTTCGGGTTATCTTCTCATACATGTAGTGTCCTCCTGATAACCAGCCATGATGTCCTTATTATGGTCGGGTTATCTTCTCATACATGTAGTGTCCCTCCTGATAACCAGTCATGATGTCCTTATTGTGTTCGGGTTATCTTCTCATACATGTAGTGTCCTCCTGATAACCAGCCATGATGTCCTTATTGTGGTCGGGGTTCATCACATGTAGTGTCCTCCTGATAACCCCAGGCCTATTGTGGTCGGGTTATCTTCTCATACATGCAGTGTCCCTCCTGATAACCAGCCATGATGTGCTTATTGTGGTCAGGTTATCTTCTCATACATGTAGTGTCCCTCCAGATAACCAGCCATGATGTCCTTATTGTGGTCGGGTTATCTTCTCATACATGTAGTGTCCTCCTGATAACCAGCCATGATGTCCTTATTGTGGTCGGGTTATCTTCTCATACATGTAATGTCCCTCCTGATAACCAGCCATGATGTCCTTATTGTGGTCGGGTTATCTTCTCATACATGTAGTGTCCTCCTGATAACCAGCCATGATGTCCTTATTGTGGTCAGGTTATCTTCTCCTACATGTAGTGTCCCTCCTGATAACCAGCCATGATGTCCTTATTGTGGTCGGGTTATCTTCTCATACATGTAGTGTCCTCCTGATAACCAGACATGATGTCCTTATTGTGGTCGGGTTATCTTCTCCTACATGTAGTGTCCTCCTGATAACCAGCCATGATGTCCTTATTGTGGTCGGGTTATCTTCTCCCATAACCCCAGATGTCCTTATGTGGCGGGTTTCTCCCCATGTAGTGTCCCTCCTGATAACCAGCCATGATGTCCTTATGGTGGTCTGGGTTATCTTCTCATACATGTAGTATCCCGCCTGCTAACCAGCCATGATGTCCTTATTATGGTTGGGTTATCTTCCATACATGCAGTGCCCCTGTAACCAGCCATGATGTCCTTATTGTGGGTCGGGTTTCCTCTCATACATGCAGTGTCCCCTCCTGATAACCAGCCATGATGTCCTTATTGTGGTCGGGTTATCTTCTCATACATGTAGTGTCCTCCTGATAACCAGCCATGATGTCCTTATTGTGGTCAGGTTATCTTCTCATACATGCAGTGTCCTCCTGATAACCAGCCATGATGTCCTTATTCTGTGATAAAATAAATTTGCTGAGATTGATTTTTAAAATTTGGTATAATATTGTTAAATTCAGGACAATTGGCAAGTAGGACTAACTGCAAGGGTATACAAACAAATTATAGGGGCATACAGAAAAACCTGGACCACTGACTAAAAGAAATTTTCTTCCATAAACCTACCTGACTACGACTACTGCCTACCATATCTATAACTGTTGCTAATACAAACAACTCCTATAGTAGTTTCATAGGAATTTCCTGCAGCAAAGTCCAGATCCTATTACACTTAGATTTAGCTCCCAGGTTTAGGCTAAGACAAATCCACTTCTATATAGGGGTCCAAACATGTTATACCTGTGACAGAGGCAAGTACTTCCGTCTTACCCGCTGCACTGATTTGCCCCGGCACAGTGTAATAGTATAACCTACATATCCCCCAGTGATCCGAAAACATTGAAGCTTTATATTTGTATTAGCCAGAAGGCATTATCCCGCAGTACTGAGCGCCGTCATCCCGCAGAGATAAAAGCCTATCTTCATCACTGATGTAAGATGAGATTTTATAGTGGAGCCGAAGCTGATAAAAGTCTATTTGGATTTCAATTATTAAAGAGCATTAAATAAGCAGAATTTCCAAAATCCTAATAAGATGTGCTATGTGATGTGTATAGACGCAGAAGCTGGCTCTATTACAAATGCCTACTGATCTGCCTATGAATATTAAAGGGATTGTCTTGTGAAGAACATTTATCACCTATCCATGGGACCATCCAATGTCTTCTTTCAGCTCTATATACATTGAATAGAACAATATTTTATATTGTGAAGTTATGTGCTCCCCTATGGAGCACTGACCTCTTCTCTGTTCCTCTGATGCACACAGTAGCCCAGATTTACTAATAGTCAGACAAGAAAAACTTAGGTAGTCTGAAAATGTGTCAGATTCATCACAGTGGCTCATGCTGGATAATAAATCTGGTCTAGTCTAAGTTTATATCCCCTATTAGTTGGCTTACTTTGATCCAGGATTTTCCTGCAAATTTGGAGCACTTTGGCACTTTTACGCAACACCTCCTTTTCTGAGTAGCCACAAGTTTAGCAAGTCAGAAAATTTTTAGCTCAGACTAGATGTGCCTAAGATGCATCACATTTATGCCAGAGTCTAATAACCACAATAGTAAACCTTCCATAGTGTGTGCATCAGAGGAGCAGAGAGGAGGTTGGTGCTCCTGAAGGGAACACATAACTTCACAATGAAGAAGCCTGTAAGTCATTCAGTAACATTACACTTCACACAGGCTCATTTTAGAACAGGATAGAGGGGACAAACTTTTTTTTTTCTGTAGTACTTCTTTGGTAATCCAGTTTATTCTCTTCTGACATCCACAGGACTAGTACTCAATGGACATTTTGTATATTCTAAAGACTGAAGGTGATGAAAGGTCTCGCCTGCCATGTAAGAAGACACTAGTGTAATAATTTGAATATGGTCGCTTAAGGACTTGGTGCACATTTTGCAGTGGGCCCACATTGCACCTATGGTTGTCCCTGAAGACCTGATCATCCAACCACCACATCTAGACCAACAAAGTCACTCAGATCACATTTCTGTCCCATTCTGGTGTGTGGTTTAAACATCCACTGGACTTCTTGACCTTGTCTTACTTTTTTTTAATCAGATATTTGCATTAACCTTGCGGAGAACTAATAGGTGCACCTTAAAGAGGACCCTTCAACACCTCATCCAACCTTATCCTCCAATAGACAACACTCCTCTGATTCTGGCACAGTTGGAATTTTTTTCTAGCCCTCACCATTCCCGAGTAATCACTTCTGTTACATTCAGCACAATTATTCTTTTTGCTGTAAGGTGGGCGGTCCTGGGCAGGAGCAGATAGATAGGCACCGCCCACCTGACAGCAGAGAGTATTATTGTGCTAAAACTAACAGCAATGATTGCTCAGGAATGGTGGGAGCTAGAGAAAAAATTCCAACTGTGGCAGAATCAGTGGAGCAGAGTCTATTGATAGATGCAAAGAGTTGGAGTTGATGGAGATGGTCCTCTTTAAGATGTTTCTGCTCCTTGAAGGTTCTATAGTCCTGACAAATAATGAAATATGTTGATCTACAAATTCCCCCGTGAGCAAAAACCATTTCTATTTTTTAATTGTCCCAATGTTCTCCTAGTGGTGTATTAGCCAGAGAGCACTTCCCCGTATTATGGTGAGCCGTCATCAAATGGAGCTAAAAGCTTGTCTTCATTACTAATGTAAGGGTGCTAATTACACCGCATTAGACGGAGTGAAGAGTCCCAGGCCTGCAGCACATAGTGTAAATTTTTCGGAAGATCAGAGCAAGAATCAATATCTTCATTTAACTGCGAGACTATCACAGTCTTGTTCCTGCATATCTATATCATTTAGTTTCTTCAAATCATACATAGATTTAGCATTACAAAAAATATGTATATTATTTATCTTGTACTGATCCTGACTGTATTGTGCTCCAGAGCTCCATTCACAATTCTGCAGGCTTCAGAGCTGAAATCTCCCAGTATCTCCCTGCACATGGCTTACTCTGGTCATTTGTGTTTACTGGTATGAATGCCAACCATGTCCATATTGTGATCAAAGCTGGCGTTTTCTCCTTAAAAGTTCTCAACTAAGCTCTTAGAGGTATGTTTGACAACAAACATGTCGCCTGTTGTTAATAGCAACCAGCAGAACTATAAATGCAGCTCTGGATTGTGACAAATGCCTTATTACAGTGCAGTGAGGGAAATACATATTAAAGGGGTTGCCCAGGATAAACTGGTGAAAAAAAAAACTAAAAAACCCATACTTACCTGTCCCTGGTGCTACAGTGTCTCCCACCACAGTCCGATCATGCTGTTTTGTTCGTACAAGGAAAGAAACAGGAACATCACTCACACCCTTACTGACTTAGGTCACTGACTGGCCTTGGCGGTCACGTGTTGCGAGGACTTCCAGCTGAACAAGACCCTGGGAGTAGCAGACCGTGGTGGAAGACACTGAAGCATCAGGGACAGGTGAGTATGTTTTTTTTTTTTTACCTTCCCAGCCTCCTTGTCAAAAACGGTTTATCCTGTACAACCCCTTTAAGTGCTGGAAAAGTTTCCTGCTTTCCCCTGATATAATATGATTCCATTTTGGCGGATTGACTTGGAGGCCCGGTGCTGGTTCCAATCAGACTTGGAACCAGCCTTGACCCCAAAAATTTGGCACATAAAGAACCCTAGGGGAAATAATTTTTAAACTTACTCAAAGGGGTTGTACATGATTAGAAAAACATGGCTGCCTTTTTAATGACAGCGCCATACCTGTCCAAAGGCAACATGTGGTATCGCAAATCAGGCTTATTCACTTTAATGGAGATGAGCTGCAATACCTGACCAAGCCTATGGATAAGTGTGGCGCTGTTTTTGCTAGAGAAACAAAGCAGCCATGTTTTTCCATTCACATACAACTGATTCAAGTGTAAAAACTCGCTTCCTCTGAGGTTCTTTGTGTTGCAGGGTTTCGTTTGACTCCGGATCACGTGATTGGAACCAGAATTTGGCACCGGAGTCGATCCTCATCCTCCTTCTTCTCCCATTTGGTGGGCTGGCTTTATTATTATAGTGATCTAGTCCTCCAGCCCTCAGTAGTACAGGTATCTGTGAACACAGGAGTGGAGGGAGGAGGCAGCGCAACATGGGGGCCAGGTGCTGTTTTCGAGAAGCATGAGAATGCAAAAAATTGGGCTTTCAATGGAGGTCAAAAAGTTCAAGAAGTAGCAACTACAACACAAGCAACAGGTCCACAGTAGATTCCTTGTCCCGTTGCTACACAACACAACTCATTGACATGGATGTCGCCGATACAATGTAACGTGGAACTTGTGAGTCATTGAGGCTTCCTCTAAAATGTGACTTGTTTCCTGAGAAGTCTCTTCAAAGAGAAGTACAAAGTCAAGATGGAGGCTGCTGGGAATTGGCGTGCACACATAAACCATCTTTCATCTACTGTTTTTTGGAACCATAAAGGAGCCCATTCTATTGAGCAAAGGCAACATCTTAAGTGTCTGCAGGAAATATGGCGCTAACGTGTCCCTTGTCGAGATTTTAAGTGGCACAAACATGAGACTAAGGCGGAGTCGACCATAGTGTCAGGAAGAGAGATGTCCATATGAGTGGTAGAGATCTGAGGAATGTCTTCTGGAGCAGATTTTACAAAAGTTACCCTTAATGTGTTGAGTTTACCCATAGAAGGTAAAATATCTCATTGTCCTCAAAAGAACTTTTTGTTGTCAACCAGACATGGTACCAAGTATGGACTACGTTCTTGTCCAGACATGCAAGTCTATGGGATATGCAACGTACACGATTACAAATACATTTTCTTCCTAAAAACAGCGCCTCACCTGACCACAGGTTGTGTATGGTATTGCAGCTCAGACCCTCTCACTTTCACGGAGCTGAGCTACAATTCCAGGCACAAGCCAAGGATAAGATGGCAGACAAACAACGA
The DNA here is from genome assembly GCA_947044405.1 of Leptodactylus fallax. NCBI lineage: Eukaryota > Metazoa > Chordata > Amphibia > Anura > Leptodactylidae > Leptodactylus > Leptodactylus fallax. Next base: position 3,751,455 of record CAMRHE010000180.1, read on the forward strand.
GACTTTTGTAATCAGATTGTGACTGCTATTGTACCCCTATTCACTTAAAGGGGTTTGAGCCTTGTACATAGATGGATCTTTAGGATAAGTTATCAATATGTGATTGATTCGACACCTAGGACCCCCACCGATCAGCTAGTTGAAGTTGCTGCAGTGTTTGAGTGAGTGATGTGGCCTCTTTACTGAATACCAAGGTCAGCGCCATACATATGATAAGGGCTGTGTTTGGTACTGCAGCTCAGTCCCATTCACTTGAATCATTGCCACAAGGAAGAGGTTGCAGCACCTTTGCCACAACCTCTTCAAACAGCTGATCGGCAGGCATCCCAGGTGTCGGACCCCCACCCATCACATATCGATGACCTATCCTAAGGATAGGCCATCAATATATAAATCCTGGAAAAATCCTTTAAATGGAATGAGTTGCAATACCAGGCACAGCAACCCAACAAGGGTGGCGTTGTTACTGGATCCTCACACCATACAATGATCCCACCAAAACCACAGGATCTTGAACTGGTTGGCTCAAATCGACCATTTCAGACAACTTTTATTTCATGTGTATGGGCAACTTATGTCACATAGACAAAAATGAAGAGGAATTTGAGATGGACATCCACGCCTCTGAGCTTGGGGCATTCTGCCGCGGTTTTCCTCCACTAATTAGGCTCAGATGAATAGACCTGGATCAGAGGGGCGTCTAACACCGAGAAAAGTTGCCAAAAAACTAACACGGCTGATCCTGTTTTTTTTATTGTGAATGGACAGTCAGTGGGTGTCTTAGTGCCCATACCCTTTATGGTAAAATATACCAAACCTGGTGGGCACTGACTTCAATATATAGATGTTTAACATCCTAAAAAGTTTGAGGGCTGTGTAGGAAGTCAAACCGAAGAAGGAGAAAATGGAGTACGGGACATAAGGGAAGGAAATCCAGGTTTGATGGGACAGTCCAGGTCTTGTTGTGTTCACTTCTACCCATATACAGGAGATAAGTCATCCGAAATAGCCAAGATTGTTTAAAAAAATAGTGTAAACCAAAAATGTGGCCAGGTTCGAAAAAATTTTGACTATGGTTGGCCAAAGCTACATGTATATGGTATCATTTACCACTTTACTGACTCCCTGAATGACCTACTTAGTCTTTTGTGTTGCTGGTGGGACCATTTGTATGGTCAATCCAATGGATAATTGATTAGATTTGGATCCAATCAATGTCTTGTGTGTATGGCCCATAGGATCGGGCAACCTCTACTGGTTTATCGAGTAAGGAACTTCACATATATCAAGAAGTCTACCTGTGATGGTCAGTGCTCCTGGGCTCTTTGCCATTCCATCTCATTTGGATCTTGAGTTAAGGATAGTAGTCAGTCATGGCATACAGAGAAGGGAGGAGGCCCAATAGCCACGATCAAATATGACCCATTATATGGCGCTGGGTTTTACACTCCAATACCCTTTTTTCCTTGTTGCAGAGAATTCAATCCCCCTGGAGAGTGGGGGACTGCACTAATTCTTACCACCAAATAGCAGGGGATAGGACCATCAGGACTGGACCAATCTCTTCATAGTCCCTATAACAGCTAAACTGCCTGTCTGTATGGTATGTACGGCCTTGGAGGTCCATCATATGAGGATAGGTCATCAATTAATAAATCTGAGAAAACCCCTTTAAGTGGCTCTTAATAATTCTGGTGCACCCTTGGAGGTTTCGTGTATCAGAACTGAAGTCTTCGTCCATCACGGACGGATATAGATCTCAGGCCGACTGAGACCCTTGTCCTGGCCCTGCTCCACCCACTTTCTTATTTTCGAGCGGGGCACAGAAAGAACAAAGTGTCTAATAGGGAACAGGAGGGATTTGTCAGACTAAACTCAGGAAACCTATATACATTTTTTCTATTGGTAAGTTTCTATTGGTCCGTCATTCAGGAGCTCCATCAGGTGGCCTGAGCAGAAAGTGGCATCTCTCTGCAGGACCTGGCTTGTCCATGTATTACACAGACAGCCCACTGATTTGAATGGGCACCATGCAATACTTCATTTCTCCTGTGGGGGCACTGCAGGGGAAATGAATACTTTCTAGCACATTCTATTCCTTCACTAATGATACAAGAAAGAAGAAACTGGTTTGTTTCAAACCAGAAATTCGTTTTGAAATTTTCTAAAGTTTCCAGTATGCCCAAACCTAAAACTTTTGGGGTTTGTCACCCACGAAACACTATTATACTCCTCCTCAGACCCCAGAGTGTAATAAGTGGAGGCCCAGGGGAGGTGTAAAAAATAACACTTATACTCACCTTGCCTCATCTCTCCTGGGTGTCTGGTGGTTTCTCGGTGTCCTCCTCTGGCCACTTTTGGCCTCCGGCTGATGTCATGCACCTCGGGTTCACCACTGAGGCCCAATCGGAGGCTAAGAACCAGTGCTGTGAGGTCAAAATGCCCCACGTGACTGCTGAGGCCCAATTATAGGCCTCAACGGTGACCCTGGGGCACATGACATCAGCTGGAGTCCAGAAGAGGCCTGAAGAGGACATCGAATGACCACCGTCCAACGTGAAGATGCTCACAAGAGGTGACACAAGATATTTGTTAATTTTTGATACCTCCCCTGGGCTTTAACTTCTTATACTCTGGGGTTTGAAGAGACCCCAAACTATAATATTAGCATTTCTGGTTTTACCCAAACAGGTTAGGCCTGAAACCTCTAGTGAGGTTCGCCCATCTCTGGTTGTCTTTATGTATAACAAGTAGAGCACTGCGCACTGTATACTATATAGTACATTATGGAGGAGGATTCATCTCTGGCTCTTGGAGATATAAATCTTTATCTGGCACTTGGATTATTTTCCGCTACTTTATCTGGTGATATAAAGTTCAGCAGAGGCCAGACAGCGCTACCTGCAGTATATCCTCCGCCCCCGGATAATCAGATTTGGACTGTATTTCTTCTAGAACACTTTCTTCTTAATAATTAAATCTCTCAAGATCTTAAGATCTTGGTTTGCATTGTACAAGTAAATGGACAAGGAAAGTGAGTAATAGACTCAGCAATGTCTAAGATCTGGATAAATGGAGGAAAATAAACATAGCCTGCTAGACCTGAGATCTAGAAAGTTCTTGACTGATGTCCCAAAAACAAGGGGTTAATCCCTAATATCCTTTACCCCTGTAGCTAACTAAACACCCAGAACCTATTAATGTAGAGCCGACTTAAAGGAACATTCCCATCTGGGCATTTATCTCTGGGGAGTCCCCTGACCCCTGTCTCATGGCCACAGTAAAGGGAGAGATGGTCACACAATTCTTGGAACCTGACAATTTTGTGGGCAAAGTTGCACCTTTTAAAGGGAACGTGTCACCAAAAATGGCCTATTTTTTGAACCAAGCTTTTATATCCAACATATTTTTTAAAGAATTTTTGATGACTTTATTATTAATTTTCCATATTACGATCCATGTTTAAAATCTGTTTATCGTATCTATCTATCTATCTATCTATCTATCTACAGTATCTATCTGTCTATCTATTCTAGCTATCAATTT